>PVKZ01000719.1:239506-547232 GCA_004027375.1 Macroglossus sobrinus | reverse complement strand
GATGTGTTCTTAACCAGTTTCCTCCATTTAATTTCAAAATGATAATTTCTCATTTGATTTATAACTTGATGTACAATTATATTATTATTTTTAATAATGCAAAGAATATATATTTTTATGTATATACTGTCATAGTGTATAATGGTTTTTAAGAATAATGAATAAAATTAACATTCTAGAACCAAATTTATTACCTAGCTCTCAGAATGCATTTCACCTGTTTGTAGTTTCTGGGGGTAATAATAATAGTAGTAGTAATAATAATGACAACAACAACAACAACAATAATAATAATAATAAATATATGTAATTTATATATGAACAGTGATGATTGATTTTAACTTACCTTCTGATCACTTTCTTTTTTATGGTAATCTGAAGCTGTAACAGGGTGTATAAGTTCTTTTTGCCTTATAATGATACAGACATTGAGAAATATTTGTTATGCTTCAGAAAACAATAAGTGATTATTTGATAATAAGACTGGGACTTTTAGTAATACAAAGTAAAGAAAAACATATATGGAAAAAAGTTAGTAGTTAAATATAAGAATAATATATGTCTTTAAGAGTAGATATAAAAGTAATTAAAATCTTATAGAGAAAGTGAAAAATATTGAGAGAGTGACAAATAGAATAGCCATGTGTACTTAGAGAATATAATTATGAATGGAACAGAGGGATGAGTAATCTAACCCTTTTTACCTGTAGTGTTTTATATTATGGTCCTAGTCTTTCTTTTAAACATGCCTCTTTCCTTATTGATCTTTAAACTACGTTTTAAAAGCCTTTTGACATGAATAAAGTAGCTTCTATGTGTCATATACAGTGTTGGTCTTCAGGAAGGCTAACAAGCTAAACTTTCCCAGTATGTTTCAAGAGGCTTGATGAAGCCTTTCTTTCCAGGTCGATTTTAGAATGAAGCCAGCATACTTTTATCATCCTCCTATTAGGGTACTTCAGGCATATGTCACAACTTAGTGAGATGAGATATAGGTTTGGTCAATGGCAAAATCAACTGATTCATTACATTGATTGATATCACAATAGTTTCTTTCTCAGAGGAAGAAGCCATAAAATATTAAGATTTGTGACAATGTATATCACCAGATGAGGCTATAAGACAGGGCCCAACCTGATCAGTTAAGTTTATAAATAACTTGGTCTGAGGCCATATGGACAATCTGTGACATTCCACAGAAATTATAGAATAAACTACAATCTGTACCAGACTCTATTCAGAAGAAAAATGCATAATGTATTATCAGGCCACTTGGGTTTGATTAGACCCATCAAAAATCTTGTTATTTTCTCCCCTTGAGTCTCCTGTTAGCTCTGATACATAAAATCACAAATTGAAATGCTGTCCAGAGCATATGCAGACATATAGTGGGGTTGAACTCAAGTAGTATCATTAAGACCATATGATGTTATTGCACAAATGATTTTGTAAGTAACTGCAGACAAATGGAGGATAGAGTCTATTATGGAAATCTAATATCTCTCCCACAGCAGTGATTATTGAAATGTTGGGCTCATGAATTACTGATGCAGTGGATAGATATAGCTCCTTTGAGAGATATATGACAACATGCTAATGGACTTTCGTGAAACATCATCACTGAGAGACATATAATCTGAGAACCAAAATATCTTTTCTGTCATAGGTATATTAGAAAGACATTGCAAAACTTAGTAATAACATGGAAATGGATTATAAGAATTTGGCATCTGTATACCATAATCATTGACAGGTCACAACTCTGCTTTGGGACAGGTAATAGAATTCCCCCCAAAATGGCCAGTTACTATTGATGGATAGTATAAGTCCTAAATATTCTTCATGCTAAAATGAGGCAAGCTGCCTGGTTGACTGATGGAAGTCTCAAAATATAGAGTAGTATGCCATTTAAAATTCTGCTGCTATTTGCCTGGAAGAAGGTGTAACTTTAGTTGAGGAAAGAAAAGATAAATCTGCACAATGAGCAGAAACGAAAACAGTATATCTGTTATTGGATGAAGAATGAGGCTCTCACTCTTAAGTTAATGTTTGGGTTTTGGCCAATGGCTTTTGTTGTATAGTCTGGAAATTGGACATTAATGTCCATAAAACAGAACATTAACACTCTGATTCAAACAATGCAATAATGGGAATCTTTGTGGGGATTCTGAGGGTAAATAAAGGTGAGCCTTGGTAATGTCCACCAGTAGCTAGCTTGGAAGATCATTGTAATGCTAGGTAGATAATCTGTTTTGACCTCAGATTTACCACATACAAATAATGAAGATTGATAGTATTTTTGTATGTCTATTATCATGCATTAAATATTGTAGAATTTGTTCTCATATGAATTTTAAAAAAATATTGTGAAATAGTAAAAAAGGGATATTGTCAATGATCAGGAGGTGAGCTTGGTAGAGGAGCAAGGTTAATAAATAATTCATTTTTTCTCATGTATCTTCTAGGATGCCAAAAGGCCTTTGGTCAAAAACTCCTTGTAACATTGACTCAAAGAAATTTATTGTATGCAGAAGCCAAGGTAAATAAGAATCTGGCCAACAATTGAGTACTAGAGTAAGCATCTTTACCTCAATATCAATATTGACTATTGAATAATGACTAAATGGTATTGATAGAATGCACCTAAAGCAGAGTCTTTGTATTCCTGAATATACTAGATAGAATTAAAACCTGAAAGAAGTCTAGTTCTGATTTTCCGAAGCTGAGGTTGAACACACCTAATTGTCATCATCACTGTGAACATATACATCCCAAGGATAAAGTGATTTTGAGATATTCAGATATTAAACCTTTTTCTATGCTGTTGCTGTATAATTCTATGCTGTTACTTGCCTTATCCAATTTCTTAAAACTAAGTAAATGTATTGCAGGAAGAAGCTATTATAAATTAGATTTAAAAAATTTTTGAATTCAGGATTACTGCACCTAAGAAAGTAGAGTGTTCTTTGCAGTTAAAAATTATACATTCTCATGTCAAAAGAGGCCTCAAGATTGATTTGGTGCTTTACCTGAGTCTCTGATAAGGAGTGCTTGATCTTCTCCCATCTTTGAGAATTTAGTGATGAGTGATCCTGAGTTTTTCAGCAAGTTACTGACACCCACTGCTAAAGTCTGAACTTCATTAAATTTGTGATTTGTTTTTTGTTGGTTTCAGTTCTTAGTGAGCTCACTTAGTATGGCTTTTGACAGTATTGGATCCTGTGCTGCAAAATCTATCATGTGGCACGTTTAGCAGTCCTCTGTTTCTCTACAGGGAACCCCTCCTTTGCCTCATGACTTCTGGGATGCACTGGAGTCTCTGCACTTCTCTAAAATGCTTGAAATTTTCCAATTTTGTGTCCTTGTAAGTGATAAACAATCTCCATGTGTATCTGGTTATTTCTAGCTTCTGCTGGCTTCAGAGTTTCCACCAGAGAATCTAGGACACATTTCTTAGTTCCTGTCCTTTTCCTTCTGCAGTCTCCTTCAGATCATCCAAAGCAAAAGACTATCTTTAATTGTTCCTTCCTGCTTGGAAGAGAATACTCTTATGTCCTATATTTTTTCTTTTCAAGGTATGACCTATCTTCTCCCTTATTTGAGACCATAATTAAGTGCTAAACTTGGAGAATTCATTTATTCTACATCAAGCAAAATCTGTATTTACTGTGAGCCATACTTTATTCTAAATGCTGGGATTATAATTGTGAACAAACTGGATAAGGTCACTGATGTCATTGAACTTACATTTTAGTGAGGGGAAATAGAAAAAGAACAAATATAGAGACAAGAAAATTACAGAAGTTGATAACTGTTAGAAAGACAATAAAACTATATGACTTGAGTGGTAACAGATTGGATGATTAGAGTAGGGGGCAGTGAGGAGGTACATTTGAAAAAGATCTGAATAAATGAATAATAAATTGAGACCTGCAGGAATGACAGGACAAGATACTCAGAGTGCAGAGTTCTGCTGAAGAAATAGAAAAAAAGGTCCATGAAGCAAGAGAATAAAGAGCCACTCAGAGAAGAGTAGGTTAGGTTAAAGAGCTCAGTAAGTAGCAAGTCACAGTAGGAAGTTTTTAACATGATGAAACATTTGGATTTGAGTTTATAAGCGAAGGGAAAGTTTGGGCAGATTACAAGTAGAGATGTTACAATATCTGATTTATATTTTTAAAAGATCACTCTGGGGTTCTTTGACATTCTCTGTAGAGAGTGAAAGCAGAGAGATCTGTTATAAAATTGACATGAGAAATATTAGTGTATGGAGAAAAAAATATGAGGAATATCTTTTTAAGGTAGAGGTCCATTAAGACTTACTAATGGATTGGTTGCAATGCATGAGGGAAAAAAATAAAATAAGAAAGATTTCACATTTTTTGTTTGAACAGGTAGGTAGATTGTGGCTCTATTTACAAAGAGGAGTAAGATAGGAAAATAACAATTTGGGTACAGGTGGGAAGAGATGAAGGTAGATTGTTCTGTTTTTGTTTTCTCATGTTAAATTTTAGGTCTTCTCTTAGACATCTAACCAGTGGAGATGTCAAGAAGTTGGTTTAGTATATTAGTTCAAATCTTAATGGAGAGATTCAGATTGGAGACATAAATTGAGTCACCAGTAATTATAGTAGATAAAGCTGTCTTAAAATAGGGTCAAATGGAAAGAGAAGGCCTACGATCTACCTTTGGAATACCACAAATTTAAAATTTAAGTGGAAGAGGAGATGGAGAAGAAGAGTAGAGTGGTTAATGACTGAAGAGAAGAAAGTGTTTCCGGAAGTAGACAGTGATCTACTGTGTGAAATGTTGCTGAGATATAGAGCAAAATGAGGGGTGCATGTAAGATATCTTCTGCTTAAACTTTCCAATGCACTCTCTATCCTCCTGCCTGCATTCTATCCCAGGAGGCTGAAGTATGTGGACTAATGAAGAACTTTCTTGATCTCTGGCTTTTATCAACTCAGCATACTAAAATCTCCAGTGTGAGATCTGATGGAGAGAGAAGAGAGAAGTCAGGTGTTTATTCCCTACTCCGTTTCTTGAAGGCTTGCCTTAGGCTGACTTTGTTCCTCTGCTGGAAGATATAGCTCCTCTTTCATTGACTTTTCTTTTCCTAATTAGGAAATTCATTCTCCTTTCATCATTCCAGAATTAGGGTCTATAACTGCTCCACTGTTAATCAGTTTTAGGTGCTATTTTATCCCTGCAGTTTCTCTAGAGTTTTAAGTGAACCCTGTATTCAGCCTTACTAATATTACATTAATTTTATAATATTATCTGTTTCTTGTTGCAATCCTAAGTGAGACAGTGCATAAAAACGACATTTGATTACAGCATGGATATTGTACTTGTCTTTCACAAGAACAATTTTAGCTTCACAAGGGGGGCTGAAACCTGACTGGTGGTGTGCATGGGGAAAATGAGGTGAGGAATTAGAAACCGCAAAAGTAGTATGTATTTTTAGGATGTATTTCTGTAAAAGAAAAAGGACATTGGGATGGTTTTTGAAGATGATGGCATATAGTAAAGAAAACATTACTAAAAATAAAACAAAGTGAAGTAAATTAAAAATATCCTTACAGTAAGGTGTTTTTTCTTATTTAAATTTTTTTTTAATGTATGGTATTTAGTTATAGTGTCTTTTTACAGAAAAAGAACTTTGATTCTGGAATTCTAAGAGGGATCAAGAAATGTTCTGTGTGACCTCTGGGAAGAGAAAGTAGACTCTGCTCCTTAGTTCAACTTTGTTGCTTCATTATAGAACAAGTAGAAAACAAAGGCATAGAGAGAAAAAGTGAGGAATAGTTGAGACTGTAATTCCCCTAGATTTTCATGGTGGGAGAGAAAGCAGGGATTAAGGGGAGAGGCTCTGTTCACTGATTTCTCTTTTTGAAAGTTGTATTTTGCTAAGCTATTCAAATGTTATACATCTTTGAAACACGAGAAATAAAAGACAGCAAGTATTTGAATAGTTCTACACATATTTTATCATATATTTTATAATGCCCTTTAGCTTTTAACATAAATATTATACTTGAAAATAGCTAATTTCAAAGTTTAAAGTTTGTTCTCAATTTCTTAAAATCTACGCTTATAGCAATTTGCATTTTGTCTCAGAAGCAAAAGTGTTGGAATAAGATACATATGTGGGATAAATGAGACAAATGGAATGGCTGTGAGATGCAGAATGCCTGGGGGGAAATAGGGTCATAGAGATATAATTGCTGAGATTCATCCCTTAGGTCTCATTTATTTATTACCCAGTGAAATACATAAGAGCTGGGGAGAGGAGAGAAAACACAGCTGAGAGTAGAGAAGCTAAGCAGGTCTAAAGTTTAAAGTGTAGTCAATAAAAAAGAACAAACCCCTTAAGCTTTCTGCCTTGTCAAACAATGATCACAGTGATGTTGACCTTCTTCACAGATCTTTTGTGAACAGTTCTGTGAGATGCCTCATTAGCTCACGAGAGCTGAAAATGGCATGCTACTACATTTATATTACTTTCAAAGGAGCTACTCATTTTCACGATACACCTGATGTGTTCATTTGCATAACTAAATTGGGTTATTGCATAGCAAAATCAAGTTTAATAAATATATTTATTGAATTAATCTATTATTAATGAGTATTTTCTTATAAAAGAACTACATTACATTATAAAATGTAGATAACAAATGCAACCTATCTGTGTTAAATAGTGAAAATTTAATGCTATCATATTCTGAACTATATCATAACTATATTGCAATATATCTCCAAGTTGAAAATGTATTGAAAAACTTGTGAAATTCTCCTCAATAAATGTTAAAATATCATTATTTATAAATATGTATTTAAGCTGGCTTTAATTGTCCAATGGTTGTGGCCTCTCTTTGAACAAACAATAACAAAAAATCTGAACAAAATTTATAATCATGTAATTTAAAAAATTTGTGTTGGTAGTCTAATTGTCACGTGTGTAGTGAACTCCAACAGGCTTGCAGACCATAAAAAATATTCAGAATCCATAATGTTTGCTTAAGAAGGCAGAATAGTATTTCAGATTAATAAGCTTATTTATTTCCTTCCAAGACACCATAATAATAAGATAAGAGAGTAATAATCACTGAACACAAGGAAATTGCAATTTTATAACAATTCAAAGCACATAGATAAGCATAAAAGCAAAATGCAATATTTCAAAGTTAAGCAATTAAAATTAACATTAATTAATATAAAAAAAAACCTCGTCACTCTGGTAGAATTCAAGGAAATTTAATCTCTAGTATTTCTGTTTTCTTTCTTTAAGTTCAGAATCCATTAAGGGAAATAAAAGGTTATCACAGATAAAAATCAAGATAGAATATTATTACTCCAAAATCCAATACTGGAGAATTAGGTGTACTCCAACAATATCTTAACAGTGAACTTCAGTTTTAAAACTACCCCTCTAGTAGGTTGGAAGAAGCTCTGTGCCACAGCATGTTATTTCCCATGCTGGGGACCTGAGCATTGAGATTCAGAGCGGAAGACAAACTTCCTGCTGATAACTGGCTCTTAAGAGGAAGAAAAGGTCTGCTGGAGGTGGGCATTATCAGTTCCTGAATAAAAATTCACCTGTCTTATTAGTTACTTTATCTCCACACAGAGGAGAGAGTAAAGAGGGATGTTTATGACAGAGTTAATCTTATAATTTGATTTTTTCTTTTTGTCCAGGAATATCTGGGCATGTGGTACTAGTCTTTATCTGAGATTAAGATGAGACAGTCTAGCTAGTGATTTATGATGTTCTAAATAAAGTTCAAATCTTCACTGGAGCCGATTTAAGTCTAGATTTTCTATATTGTTTAAAGATATATAGCCTAATGGCTTACTTCATTTAACTAGTTATATTGCCTAGTTTGATTGTATGATGAGTGGAATGTAAAAGATGCCATTGGAGACTTTTTCTCAGACCCCCAATAAAACAGAGATTTCTAACACATTTTTGATAGTTTTCAATAAAAAATAAAGTGCATCTTTATGATGCTCTTTGGCCCCCAGTGTTTGCCCATGTTTTCTTTCTGTGGTTGTGTCATATCCTTTACACTTGTTTTGGCCTTATGTGAGTAGTCTGAGGAGTCTAATGAGTTTTTTCAGATATTCAACTTTGCATATTTGGTTCAATTACACTGTCTTGGGGAACTCAATATTTTAGGTCTATAAACATATACATTTATATAAATAGATACTCATACTATCTATACTTAGGAAATAAGCTCTAAATATGTAGGTAAACCAACACTGATTAAAAAATTCTGAAAGAAGGGTTAAATTGACACAGGTCTAGGATTCCTAGGACAAATTAAATTTGCCCCTAAGGAGAGATATACTGAAGGATATATCTCAGGCTATATTGGACTTTTAGAAAGGAGGGAAGGGTAGGGATAACAAGTGGCCTGCATACAAAACAAAACTTTACCAAATATTGTTAAACACACACACACATACTAAAATTCTTATAAGATGTCCTTCAATGGAACCACCTTTACTGATAGACATTATGTTAGAAAATGAAGATGGGAAAGAACACACATGCTGACCCCAGAGGAACTATAAGGTATGATCCAGATGGAAGTAGAGCTGGCTTAAGTACAGTGATCCAAGATCTTGGCAGGAGAAGCATGAGAAATGAACTTATGGGAGACTGTGGCCCTGTATTTTATGAGAATTTATGAAAGTAGAATGTGATTTGCGTAGTTGCTCTCTAAGTAACAAAGTTCCATGCATAAACAGAGTAACTGCCCTCAAGGATACAGTTAGTCAGAATTTAAACTCTCTTAAACATGATTAGGATTGTACTAATCTGAAGAAGATGAGCATTACACTTGTGTAACATGAAACAAGGCATATACTTATGCTTACAAGAGCCTTGGAATCCAAAATAAACCAGGTGTTGGCCATTGGTATTTCAATTAATGACATTTGTTGTGTGGGCTGAGGCCACTTTTTGGGGGAAGGCTGGGAAAATTTTTAGTTTAAAGTACTGTAGTTGTAACTAAAATATTTTTAATGATTTTAATCTAAACAACTACTCAAATGCTATTTATGTGATATTGGTATAACTGGTAAGATTACTGTGATTTTATTTTAACAAAACTTGTGACAATACTGTTAAAGATGACCAAATATACTGGAAGATTGTACTAAAATTCCCATAAGATGTCCTCCAATGGAAGCTGATTGCCCAAAGAACTAGATTTGGTAATAATCAATTATGTAATGATTGCATTGAATTAATCTATTGATACTTTAGGTAAAAGTGTTGTCAAACAGTATAGCATTGCAAAAAGAGTTTGTCCAGTTTGCTAAACTGAAATATATTTTTTTAAGTATAACCTAAACCTTATCAGATGAAAGAAATCGATATCATTCTGATGTTTGTCCTTTTGGTTTTTTGAGGGGTTTGTTTCTGATGGTTTATAATTTGAAGGTGAAGCACATTCTGAGTAACTGAACAGAAACCCTGGGGGGTTATGCCTGGAAGCATCTAAATTTCCATGCAACTTGCTTGTGCTTTCTTACTCCTACACCATTATATCCTGTACATTATTAAAGTCTTACCTGCATATACTCTGAGAAGTTTTGTGAGTCCCTTCAGTCATTAGACCCTATACAATTGATGCATAAGAAAAGACCATAAGTGTTCTGATGTCGGCCATACCTAAACATCGGTGAAGGATATTTCTGATTTAGATGATCTTTATGTCTTTTTCCTTTCTTTTTTTTCATACATTTATTTTTATGCATGTATAGGTACACATATTTCATAAATATATGCGTGTATATATCACATTTTGCCCAATGATGTGAAGTGTGTGTATGAGTATGTATGTTCTATACTTTTATAGCCAGCATAAAAGTTTAAGTTTATAATTAATGTTTCACAGAAAACAAATGTACCTTCACAATTCATGTAATTGGCTTCATAAAAAAAATCTATGTTTAAAATTAGTATTTAGGAACTTTCAGATATTCTCAGTAATTGACAAATTAATTCATGTTAAATGTTAATATGATGGTCAAAACATTCATAATATAGATCATAGGCATTTTCAAGCTAATTATACTAGCAATTTCTTATTATTAGCCCTCAAGAGAATTTATAGAAATAAAAAAAAAATTATATGAAAGCTATAGTACTTCAATGTTACATTTTGTAGTTAAAGTATAATCATTTAGGGAGTCATTTTAATGATTTAGATTTTTGCTGGATATAAAATAAAAACAATACATTAAAGCTTAATTTGATTACTTATAAGAGGTCTTATTAAGGTAGACTTTGAGGGGAAGGAGGGCCTTGCACATGCACACAAAGGAATCTGTATGGTACGGTTTCTGGCATTGAATCTCATTATTTGCTAGAGTGTCGTTGTTGCTCCATATTGAGAACACAGGCAGTCTCTTTTTAAAACACTCTGCTTCTATTTTAATTTTTCTTAAAATTTTAACATGACTATAGTTTTTTCTATTATGAGAAAATAAAAAACTTGACTTATATGTCAATATCAATTTATCTAGATTATTATAATTTTAAAGTGTTATTATGTTTCATTTTTTTAAAATAGACTCTGAGATATTGTAGTTCTTTCTTCCCATCCTAATAATGCATTTCTGGCTGTCAAAAAAAAAAAAAAAGAATTTTACCTTATCCTTCCTCAAGGCCTTACCCACTTTAAATTTTGATTGTGAGAATCTAAAAAGAACACTTCATACCTTTTTTAGACATTAAATTCTTACATCAGAATTTGGAAAAACAAGATATTGTTTATTATCTTCTGCAAAATAATATCATACATGTGGGAACACTTAATCATGATCATATTACATATTCTTTGAGCAACTTAAATCCAGAGTATGACACATTTTTGTTTGGCAAAAATATATATAATAACCAGACTGGTGAAAATAAGACATCCTGTGAATATCTGCATATTTTCCAAATTTTCAGAATACATGTGTGTTTAATCTTAGGTGTTCTGTATCGGGGAGTGGGAAGATGAAAATGAGATGTGGATCTGTATCTAATCATGGAAGACTGATGATGTCAGGAATAAATGATTGGAATTCATTGGTTAGATTAGAGTAATCCATTTTAGGTTCTCAAAAGGCAAGTAGCAGCAAGGAAAATATTTTGGAAAGAATAATATAGAGATACTGTACAATATGGAGAAACTGCAGAAAAGTGGCCTTATTACAACCCAATGAAGTGTTCTAAATATCAGAAAAAGGTACAGCAAGGACATGCAATTCAAAGTAAAGATACAGTTTTATTGCCTGAATGAATGTAAGCAGGAGAGAGAGGCATGTAAAATGAATTTGAGATTTTGATTTAGATAAATGGAAGAATGTGATGCATTTAACAAAATAAGAAATTAAATAGGGGAAAGTCAGGAATTCTCCTTTAGGTGTGTTGAGTATAAAATAGAAGGAGAATATTCAGTAGCAAATAAACATAGGACTTATTATATACTGCACATACTTCCAAGCACTTTACATATATTTACTCACTTGATATTATTTAAAAGTAATTATAATATATATATAATATTATATGTCATATGTGATACTATATATTATGCAACAATACATTTATAATATATAAATAATATTTATAATATATAAATAATATAGACAACTGTCAATATCTGAATTAGAGCTACAAGCTTTCTCACATGATCATTAGGAATTAACATTGCTCTTAATTACAGACTCTTCTATAGGAAAAAGAGCAATAATAATTTAAAAATAACTTTGTCGAGAGACTGATATAGATAAAAGTGACTCTCCTGTTTTTCTGAATATATATTTATGTTAGACTCCATAGGAGTCATGTCAATCTTGGAGATAAAGGCTAAATCTTAAAGATCATTCATGTGCTGGCATTAAAGTTACAAAATATTTACACTACACTTTTGAAAGGCATGTCCTTTCTCTTTAAAAGAACTTGGAAGCAGTGAACAGTTAGTTATCTTATATACTCACACACACTTGCCTTAAGGCAACATGACTTTTGTTTTTTTTTTTTGGATCTGTACAAAACAGTTTATGTTTTGACTTAATATATTAACTGTGAATTTGGAGTATTCTGCAGTAATATCACAACTTAATTTACAATGTGAAGTCTTGCCATTTCTGTCAATGCTTCTTGTTAATTCTACTAGGAATAGCAAAAAATCTGCCCTGGAGCAAAAATTTCATTCACTTAAGAATTTCTCCCAGAAATGAGCCAAAAACTGAATACACATTATTAGCAAAGATGAAACTTGTCTTCGATTTGGAGACCTATGACCAAGAGATCTAGACTTCCACAAATAATATTTAGGATTTCATAACTGTACACAGCAACTTGATAACACTTAAAAGGATAATGCACTATCAGAGAAATAATGTTTAACACATTCAAAAGATCCTTCTTCTTTTGCCACATTTACTCTCTTTTCTTTTCTCTCTAGATTCTTCCTCCTTTCTTTTCTCTTCACCCTCATGATATTTTTCTCTATGTCTACAGTTTATACCTTTCCAGTCATTTCCTCACTGCATTTTTCTTTTATCTTCTCTTCTAAACATTATTTTCACTCACACCACTTATTTTAACCTTTATTTTAAACTCTTATTTTTCTTACTTTACCCAGTAGTTTTATTAAGTATAAGTGGCTTGAATTTATACAAACACTGAAGTAAATGTCTTCTAACCACAGAGACAGTATTTTCTTGTCTTTTTGCCACATACTGTAGAAAAATGCAAAGTAATGTACACGTCAACAGTTAATATCACTAAAGTTTTCAAAATGGAAGAATTTAATACTTATAAAAAGGTGGATTTTGTACTTTTTTCCTGTTGAAAAGTGAAAAATTGGTTATATATTATTTCCTTCCTTCTGTCCTTCCTTTTTTTCTTTCTTTCTTTTTCTTTCTTTCTCTTTCTTTCTTCTTTCTTTCATGTTTCTTTTTAAATTTTTTTCTTTGATTATAATTGACATTTGATATAATTTTACAGTAGTTTCAGCTGTACATTATAGTGGTTAAACATTTATATAATTTGTCAACCTTAGTTAGTACCCACTGGACACTGTACAGCTATTTCAATGAAGTGCTCAAGTAAAAACTTTATGTCTATAGTGCATATGAATTTGTACCTTAATGATTCGTATATGGAAATTTGTTATTTAACTTGTAAAATGGTGTATCATGCTATTTATTCTAGTTTATAATACTTGCTAGTTGCTAAATTTTTATGAACTATTTATTTTTCATCTCTTTTATGATAATCTAATATAGCTTGGCTATTTCCTGAAAGTGAAGCATATAGTCTTATAGGTGTTAATCCAGATCAAATGACATGCAAGTAACAAGAAAAATCAGTTTATGTAATCATTTATATACTCTCGCAGTTAAAAAGGATTCTATGCTTGTGAATAATATATTTATAAAGCATCATACTCTAGTAAACAGCTATCTAACTTTTTTCTTCACTTTAGAGTTGTCAAAATGAAGATCTAGGGAGGCTAAGGGACTTCTATGAATTGCACTGAGAGTGGCATCAGTAGGACCAGAACTCAGCTGTGCTGAATCCTCTAATTAGGAGCCTTTGAAATTTCATTCTGCTTCAAACAAAAAACAAACAAACAAATGCATACAAATAAAGACAAGAATATAAAAATTTTCTCTGTCACTATGGAAACTTAAGTTAGTTCACTAATCAGCAGTACTCATTTTTTGTATTCTCCAATAATTGACTGCCATAGGAAATTTGAATTAAGTTCGGTCCTTCTTCAGTTTTTGATGGCTATGTGATGCTCATAAACAAGTTTTTGAGATAAACAATTATGGAATAATCTTATTTTACTATGAAAATATTTGATGTATTAGCCTCTCCTTCTGGGGTTTGAATAAGGTTTAGATTCAGAAAAAAAATATATCAGCATTTTAAACTAAGTTACAGCTATAATAAATAAAATGTCTAAAGAAACTGTGCTATTTCTTCATAATGCCCATTAGCCTGCAACCTCTTTGAATTTAGTGGAATGTTTAAGATTTCCTTTCCAAATGTCTTTAAATGAAAAGCATCTTGAAATTATTCCATCTCATAAGTTCATAATTAATTAAATTTACTACTAAGATTTAGTACATGTACTTCATTTGCATAACCATCTGCTCTGTTTGCATAAATACAACACAGGATCTATAACTTACTCACTAAAGTACTGTACAGCATTTTCAAAGAGCTGCTCTAGTGGGGGCTTGCCTAATGTTTGCATGGTGTTTGCATTTGAATTATCACAGTGATTTAATTTCAGTCTCTAGTCAGTTTAGTAACTTGAGTATTAGATTTTTTTAAAAAAATTATTTTTCTTTTTTAGCATTTATTACACTTTCTTCATAGCTTCAATTTTCAGTTGGAGATACAACCCAATCACATTCTCAGACCTTGTTATATGTTGGCAAATGGTGTTTACCCATTTTGGTAATTTAGTTTTGGACATGTGAATATTAAGACACCTCTTTGATATCCATGTAGAGGTGTCAAATAGATATTTGATCATATAACTGTGATGTTGTATGGAGAAATATGAGATAGAGATATAAATATGGTAAATTTAGTAGACGGTATTTAAGACATGGAAAATATGTTTAGAAAAACTAGGACTGTCTCTTTAGACATTAATGTTTAGAGATAGGATAAAAGGGAGGAACTATCAAAGATTGAGAAGGTATACCCAACATAAAGAAAGAAAACAAGGTGATTTTGAATTCCTACAAGCTAAATAAAGCAAGTGTACAAAGGTAGAGAGAATGATCAGCTGGGTCAGATGCTGCTGATAAGTCAAATGTGAGAATCAGAGCTGACCTTTGAATTTTGCAATGTAACTAATATTGGTTATATTTAAAGAAGTAGTTTTGTTGGAGGTGAGGACAAACTTCTAATTGGAATGGGCTTACAAGAAAATAGAAGAAAATTGGAGAAAATGAGTATAGATATCTTTTTAATGAAATTTGCTATAATAAAAGGAACAATAGTTTAGTAGTAGAGATTGAAGTAGGGGTTGAGAGAGGATTTCTTATTAAGGTGGAAAAATAAATATCACATTTTTTTTACATTGATGGAAGTGATTAAGCAGTAAAGGGGTAATTAGAGATTCATGGGAATGATTTCTGGTTTTGTTCTTGACTAGGCAAAAGAGAATGTCACTTGGTGTAGAAGTGGAGTGTTTGCATTGGCTAGGAATGAGCCCTCCATATAAATACAAAAGAAACTTCTATCAAAATCATGAATGTTTATGGATGTTTGGGTGGGAGATTTTGAAAAATCTCAATTTGTTCTTTGTAAAACTTGAACTAAAATCAGAGCTGATAATGAGAATAGAACAATTTCTGATAGAGAAGTAAAGAGAAAAAAGGTGTGAAATGGTCATTTATTTAGAAAAGTAGAATAATGAGATAGGGAAATATAATGTTTTTCATGCAGTATTAAGGACCACTTGAGGTTATTGATAGTGGAAAGGGAGAACAGTCAGCACTGTTTTAGTTTTGGGTTGTTTGTGTGTATGTTTTATTTCTCAGAAATACTAAGTTCTGGTGATACTGGTCTGAAGTAGGATTACTATTGTATTTAAGTAGGCTTTTGTTTTAATCAAGCGACTATACCAACAAGAGGAAGGGGGCAAATATGTTGATGGTGTGTGCAAAAGATTATAATAATTGGTTAAGAAAAGAACTGAGAGCATGAGAATTATAAGAGAAATAAAAGTTGATAAGCTCAATGTATTCTCGGTTCTGATGGAGCTGAATATTTATTTAACTATGGAACTACAGTGTCTAAACTGAAAAATGTGGAGTGATGGTTGGGTAGTTGGATGTACCAAAATAAGATATAAGAGTTACAATTATTAGAAAAAAAGGTAGCTAAAGAATGGAAGAGGATATGACCTTGAAAGTTAGGAGATGCAGGAAAAGAGATTCAGAAATTAAAATCAGAGTACTGAAAGAAAGAATTGTGATGATTTGAGTACTGCTGTACAGAGTGACTATGCTTTAAGAAATAAAATATTAAAAATGAGCAGAGAGCCTTGAGATGTCAATGAATGCAACAAACATGAGGAGTAGGTAAAAGTCTGAAGACTTGAGACTCAAAATTAAATATGTATTTTTTATTTTTTTACTTATTACCACTATCTTCTTACTAGAAAACAAACCACATGAGTACATAGCTTTTTGCATTTTCTCCTACAATATGTAATCTCCTGCAATATAGTAGCTCTACATGTGTTGAATGAACAAATATCACATAAATAAAAATCTGAAAGAAAGAAATAACTCAAAAACAAAAAAATATGTAATATGCTATATTGGATATGATAAACATTTGTTTAAGGTTCAGTGTTGACTCAGATAAATTAATAAGCAATTCTACTTGGAAAGGATGAATCAGAAAGTTTCTGAGAAAGGTGATTTATAAACTGAATTATTGAAATATTGTTATGTTTTGTCAAAAAAATTAGGGAGGGACGGTGTCCATTATTCTGGTAAAAATAATTTATAGAAGAGATGTGCGAGAACAGGTACGAAATATTTTATACTTCCAGAAAATGACTCTTATTATTTTACAATAACAGTATTCATTGAAAATAATTCAAAATATACTGACAAAAAAAGACAATAATGGTTACAACCTACTTATTGAGACAATAATTATTATTTATTTGGTACTTACTATATCTCCCTCTATATATACACATAAATGAATTTTCATGACTTGTTTTCTATCTTAACACATAAATATATGCTTCATTATATTTGATAACAGCATAGTAATGGTGACAGATTTGAGTGGTAGATATATGATAATTTATTCAAACCTTTTCTTTTAGATGTTTGTATCAGTCAGATTTCTCCAAAGAAACAGAACCAGTAGGATATGTGTATGTCTACATATTCATTTATCTATACTTATCTATATCTCCCTCTCTCTCTCTCTTTCAGCCCCCACTCCAGGAAGAGAGATTGTGGGGGCAGATAAGAGCAAAATGTATAGGGCAGGCAAGCCTGCAGGGCAGAAACCCAGGGAAAAGTTGATATTGCAGTCTTGGGCAAAGGCAGTCTGGAGCACAATTCCTTCTTCCTCAAGGGACCTCATTATTTTCTCAGAAGGTCATCAATTGTTTAGATGAAACCCACTCACATTACAAAAAGTAATCTACTTACTGAAAGTCTACTGATTTAAATTGATCACAATTAAAAAGTACCTTCACATCAACATCAAGACCAAAAATAATATCATGGCTTAGCCAAGTTTGCAATAAAAATTAACCTTCATAGAGGTTTACAATTTACTTGCTATTATAACCATTGCAAAGAACTATATTTTGGGTGTGGTATAAATCTATATACAATATTTTTGGAATATGATATTAATATTTATACTTTGATAAAAATATTTTGTGTATATTATAAATTAACAATATTTTATTATAAAATAATAGTCTTATATTATTATAGTATAATATTGATATTTTTCTCAAAGTGTAATTGCTGGAAAAATGTGACATTATCTGTTAAATATGAAAGATTTTGTTATACAAAAATGCTACATCAATGTACACTCTTTCTATGAAATTGCAAGATACATTTAAGGATTTTTCAGTAAATCTCTGTAACTACTAACCATTAACTATATTATTTATTCATTGTTCAATCCAATATATATTGAGTGCTTTCTATTATTCAGACATTGGGGACATGATCATATAATTTACTCACTGTTCTCAAGCAGCTTAAAACTAGTGGGAATTCATACAGATAATTATGAATGATGTGGAAAGTGTTATCATAGAGGTCTGCACATGATGTTATGAGCAGTATATAGTAAGTACCTTCTCATTTCTCAGAGTTTAGAGAGGAAGGGCGCATGAGATGAGAATTAAATATGAGGAGAGAGTCTATATAAGAGAAAATGATGACATTTAAAAAACAAAACCATATATGAGCAAAGATTCAGAAGTTAGGAGTTATATTGTGTCCCTGAGGCTTCCGCACAGTTCCACATTCTTAGACCATGAAGCATGAAGTCAATCATGGCAGAAAATGAGGCTGCAAAGATAGGCTAGAGTCTGTATTGATGACCTTGAGAGTTATTTTAATGACCTTGTATTTTATTTGACATATATCGAGGGAATTTTACAGAGTGTTAAGCAGGACATAGAAATAATCACATTTAAATTGCTGACACGTTGTGTGGAGAATGAGTTTAAAAAGTGCAAGAGTGGTGAGAGGATAACCAGAAAAACCCATGTAAGATGTAACATTGAAAAGATAAGCAATAGACAGACAAATGAGAACTTTATTTATTTAAGGAATTTCAAATTAGAAAGATTACTCTTATGGATATAAAAGATGTATGGGAATCATAGGGATACAAGTTTGATGGAATGACAGTTAATGATACTTGCTAGAGAAAAGATTGCTGTCTGTTACAAAGAAATAGATAAGAAGAAAAAATAGATCAAATACTAGTAGGGAGATTGAATTGGTAATCAAATGTTCCCAACGAACAAAAGTACAGGACCAGATAGCTTCAGTGGCAAATTCTACAAAACATATGAAAAAATTAATATCAATTCTTATCAATTTCTTGCAAAAAATAGATGAGAAAGAATATTTCCAAACTCATTTTATGAGGCCAGCATTATCCTGTTATCAAAATTAGACAAGGACATCACAAGGAAAGAAAATTACAAGCCAAATATCCTTTATGAACAGAGACATAGAAATTCTCAACAAAATATTTGCAAAACAAATTCAACAATACATCAAAAGGATCATATACCATGATCAAGTGAGACTTATTCCAAGGATGCAAGGATGGTTCAACATCTGTTAATCAAAAAGTATGATGTGTCACTTTAACACAATGAAGGATTAAAATCATGATCATCTCAGTTGGTGCAGAAAAAGCACTTGATGGAATTTAACATCCTTTCAAGATAAAAACTATCAATGACGTGGCTAAAGAAAAAATGTACCTCAACATAATAAAGCCATAGATGACAAGCATACAGCTACCATACTCAACAGTGAAAACTGAAAGTTTAACCTCTAAGATCAGAAACAAAACAAAGATGTCCACTCATTCCACTTTTATTTCACATAGGCCTGGACATCTTAGCTAGATTAATTCGAGTAGAAAAAGAAATAAAAAGCATCCAAAGAAGAAATAAAACTGTCACTATTGCAAATGACCTGATATTACATAATGAAAATCCTAAAGACTTCACCAAAAGATTGTTAAATCTAATAAACAGATTTAATAAAGTTTCAGGACACAAAATCAGTATAAAAAATATGTTGTGTTTCAATGCACTAACAACAAACTATTGGAAAGAGAAATTAAGAAAACAATTCCATTTAAAATTGCATCAAAAAGAGTAAAATACCTAGGAATAAATTTGATCAAGGAGATGAAAGACCTGTACACTGAAAACTGTAAGACATTAAGAAAATAAATTTAGTCTACGGCTATGCCACCTTGAACAAATCCAATCCTATCTGATCTCGGAAACTAAGCAGGATTGGGCCTGGTTAGTACTTGGATGGAGCCACCTAGGAAGACCAGGTGCTGTGGGCATAAAAAAAAGTTTAAGAAAATGTAAATTAATGGGAAGATATTTTGTACACAGGGATTGGGTGAATTAATATTGTTAAAATGTCTATACTACCCAAAGCAATCTACAGATTTAATGCAATTCCTATCGAAATTCCAGTGGCATTTTCTCCAGCAATAGACAATTCTAAACATCATATGGAATTACAAAAGACCCCAAATAGCAAAGCGATCTTGAGAAAGAAAATCAAAACTGGAGGCATAACACTCTCTGATTTCTAACTATATTACAAAATTATAGTAATCAAAAGAGTATGGCATTGGCATAAAAACAGACATACAACTGAGTGAAACAGAATAGAGAGTCCAGAAATAAACCCACCTATACAAGGTCCATTAATATACAACAAAGGAGCAGAGAATATACAATGGGGTAAAGACACTCTTTTCGATAAATAATGTTGGGAAAACTGGACAGCCACATGCAAAAGAATGAAACTGAACCACTATCTCATACCATACTAAAAAATTAACTCAAAATGGATTAAAGACTTAAATGTAATATCCGAAACTATACAATTTCTAGAATATAACCCAGGTAGTAAGCAACTTGACATCAGTCTTGGCAATTATTTTTTGGATCTGACACCAAAAGCAAAAATTAATAAGTGGGATTATATCCAACTAAAAGGCTTCTGCACAGCAAAGGAAACCACCAACTAAATGAAAAGGCAACTTACTAAATGGAGAAATATTTGCAAATAATATATCTGATAAAGGATTAATACCAAAATAAATAAAGTACTTATACAACTCAATAGTACAAAAAACTATTCAATAAAAAAATGGGCAGAAGACCTAAATAGATATTTTTCCAAAGAAGCCATACAGATGACCAATAGGTACATAAAACGATGTTTAACATCAGTAATCATCAGGAAAATGCAAATCAAAACCACAATAAGATATTACCTCACACTGTTAGAATGACTACATCAAAAAGACAATAAAAAAAAAAAAAAACAACTGTTGGTGATGTAGGGAGAAGGAAATCGATTTGTACCATTGATGAAAATAAAAATTGGTACAGTCACTGGAAAACAGTACAAGATTCCTCAAAATAATTAAAAATAGATCTACCATATTCTCCAGTAATCTCACTTCTGGATATTTATACAAAAACAAAAATAGAAACACTAACTTAAAAGATATATGCACCCTCATATTTATTGCAGCATTATTTACAAAAACAAAGATATGGAAAAAAAACTGTGTTTATTGATGGATGTCTGGATCAAATATATATATATATATATATATATATATATATATATATATATAATGCAAGATTATTATATATACATAATGCAAATATATATAAAATGCAAGATTATTCAGCTATAAGAAAACAAAATCTTGACATTTGTGACAACATGGATGAACCTCAAGGGTATTATGTCAGACAAAGAGAAATACTGCATTAGTTCACTTATATGTGGAATCTAAAACAAACATAAAAACAACCAAGCTCACAGATGCAGAGAATATATCAATGGTTGCCACAAGCAGGTTTTGGGGTGGGCAAAATGGGTGAAGGAGTTCAAAAGGTACAGACTTCTAGTTATAAAATAAGTCACGAGGGTGTAATGCATGGTTTGGTGACTAATACTGAATTGCATATTTGAAAGTTCCTAAAGAATAAAAGTTTTCATCACAAGAAAAAATTGGAACATATGTGGTGATAGATGTCAACTAGACATGGTGATCAAATTCTATTGCCCTCAAATTAAAAGTCTAAAGTTTAAAATCATTAATTTAAATTTTTTTCAAAATTCATCCTTTCCACTTTTTATTTTAGTGTGGACAAAGAAGAGAATTCTCAACACCAAAGTAGGGTTGGGATTTTTTGGAAGCTATGGTTTAAACTAACTTTTATTGGAATGGGTTTGATAATTTTAGGGTCTCTGAGATTGTATTGGTTTAACATTAAATCTTTCTTTGGCTTTATTTTGAAATAATCTAATGAGTTAATAAGATGTACAAGAATGTCCCAGCACTGAGCCATGTTTCTCAAATTAGAAAAACTCAAGTTCTAAGTCCCTAGGCTTATTATCTCCAGTGCAATTTCCAATTAAGTTCTCAGAATGCTAGTTGTAATTTTGCGTGCGCGTGTGTGCGCGCGCGCACACACACACACACACACACACACACACACACACACAATCGATATAAAATAAAATCACTGGTACCTGAGTGAAGAAGGAAAGGTGGAGTAAAACCTTTGTTTTTACCTTACTAGAATGCTAGTTGGCCTATTCCAACTGTCTGAAGTTCATGACCTATGAACCTAGACTTATTCGGGTAAATACATTCCTAGACAATAACAATTCAAATATCTACCCTCTCAAAGTAAAAACGGACACATTTGAGAAGTTGCTGTCTTCTCACAGCATTCAGAAATCTGTGGTGATTCCACTTATATTCCACTGCTTTATTTTCCTATATATGATTTCTAATTACATCCCTTTCCCCACCAGTAATAAATTGTGTGTAGACTCTAAACATTAAAAGAAAAACAAAAGACCTTACTTCTTTCATAAGAAAGCTTTCCCATGTCATATGCTGCAGTGTTTCTATTGACCATTGTCATAGAATCACTTAGGCCTGAGAAACCTGCCTCCTGCAAAAGGATATTTCCTCTTTTGTAATTAATCCCTTTAGAGCCAGATTAGTTTTTGTAGTGCTGGGTTCCTCTTGAGCATGTGTACAAGATATGGGAATCCAAGCTTAGTCAGCTTTCTGCAGTTTCCTGTTTGGACCTGAATGCAAGTAGAATTTGTGATAGCAGACCCAGAAATGCTATATCTTCAGTGATCCTCTGAAGGGCCCTACAAGGCCAATGAATCAACTCCCCACAGTCTAATTCAGCAAATATACTTCTACCCCATAATGTCTCAAGAGCCTGTAGATGAAACTCTCTTCTACATATAATTAAATCTTTGCCTCAGCATAACTGTTTACTGACTTATATGGATCTACTCAGGTCAGCTGCCATCTGTTCACATTTGCAGTGTGTATTTTAAATTCAAGATATGGCACCTGTACCCCTTAAGTCCTCTTACACTTGCTAAAATTTGCATCTTTGCTGGGGCCTCTGAAGTATGCAGCCTGCACTTTGGGGTTGCCAATATTTGGAACATACATGTAATTAAAAAATATTTATTGCTTATCTGAAATCCAACTTCAACTGGACATCCTGTAATTTTAATTGCTAAATCTGGCAAGCCTATGGCACTTGTTTGCTCAGGTCTGTGTATCCATCTCTTTCCCACCTCTGCTGAGACCAAAGAAGTCTCTAAGCAGTTGGCTGCAGTCTCTCCATTTAAGCCTAGAGCAGCTCAAACAGCATTTGCTTGAGATTGTTTACACCCACAACTGCAGTCCCTTCTCTAAAACAAAACAAGACAAAACAAAAAAGCTTTGGTCAAACTTACCAGAAATTGGTATAACCTGTTAATGTAAAAATACCTAGTATCCCAAGGCCCCGAACTTCTTGCTCATGTCATAGCAGTTAGCAGGTGGCCAGACAAAAGATTTTACTTATCACTTAATGAATAATTTGCTCCCTAAAATGTCAATTTTGTCTCCCAATATTCTTTGCTCTTGAACCAGGTTTTGGGATGTTAAGGGCTATTGAAAGCTCAAAATGGAAACTCACCCAATCCCCATATGAAAGCTATCTGCCACTGTATAATTTATGACATGTGGTGGGAAGCACATGCCTCTGTGGGTAGGCATATCTGAGCATAGTATACCCAGTCTGTTCTTTTGAAATTGATTAAATAAGTGAGCAAAAGACCAAAGAGAGAAAAAGAACTAAATGTATGGAAGTCTATATATGGAATGGAAAAATGTGTTGGGAAGAAGCATTCCTTTTTTGAAATAATGAGAAACATACTAAAACTAAAGAAAAGCAGTAACAACAATACGAAAGCTAAAGAAAAGCAGTAACAAAAACATGTACCCTATTATTTAGGGTTGATAGAAAGAGCAGAATTACAGATAGACTGCCTGACACTGTAACTAGTGCACGATGTGAAGAGAATGGTAAGTGGACTCTGGAAGGGCTGCTCTGAAGCAGGACAGCTTGACTTCAAATCTCGGAGTTTCCTCTCACAATCTGGGTAACCTCCTGAAAGATACTTTATACCTCAATTTTCTATGTTCAAACAGAGACTAGGGCAGTCTTTCATATGGTGGTGTGCACATTAAGTGAAATACTAAAAGTAAAATTCTTAGATCTATTTCTAGCACATAAGTGTTCATTATATGATTGAATTATAATAAGTAATACATTTTTCAAATATGGTTTTTATTCATTCATACATCCACTTGTTTATTTATTTAGTTAGAGCAATTTTGCTGTGGATACATGTGATTCCCTTACTTGTCTACCCTTGTTCTTTTCCTCCCGAAGGCTATCGGATTAGAACTATTTTTTCTCAGATACTATTAAGTAGTAAAGATAATGGGTGTGGTATGTGCCTCAAGAAATCTAGATGTTGAGAAGAGAGAAAATTTCCTAAGATCCCATTGAAATATAAGAGTCAGACTTATTGTCTTCATAAATTACTTTACTAAGTAATAGAGAAGATGAGCAGCTATTACTCTATTTGGGAAAGCTGATTAGGTTGTATTAGTGAGAGTTATTCGTGGTGCAGGATGGCATAGGGTTCTGTGTATATTTAACTGAATTACTGTTTGGAAGCTCCATGTATTTACTCCCTTTCAAACTAGTTTCAGCTATATAATAATATCTTCATAGCTTTAGAGAAAATTTTTAAAATAACTTTCAATTAGTTCTAAAAAGCTAATTAAAAATAAGACGTTTCTCCATTTTCACTATCCTTCATAAGAAATCAGAGAAAGCTCACCTGGTCAGTCAGCTGGTTTGTTCACATAGTGAGTTTCTCTTGCCTAATGTGAAAAATAACTTGACACTCAAGATTTGTATACCTGCTATGCTGTTTTCTTAACTTTTTCTTCTTTTCAGTCCCCATCTACTTCTTTAGTTAATTATTTTACTGAACAGTCATGGCAATAATGAAGATAACTTGTCCAATAAAACTGAGTATACACTACAAATATTCCATATCAAATTTGTGTAATCTACAACTTTTTAAATCTTTTTTATTATAAAAACACATGTGTAGTTAAATCACAATAAATAAATGTATTGCTTAGTGAGCTATTGTAAGGCTAACTCCAATATAATTTATTTATGTGCAGTTCAAAATTACAACTTTATAAAAGCAAAAATAAATGAATGAGACTACATTAAATTAAAAAGCTTCTGTTGAGCAAAAGAAACTGACAACAAGATAAAGAGACAACCATCCGAATGGGAAAATATATTTGCAAGTGATGCCTCCAATGATGGCCTAATATCCAAAATATACAAAGAACTCAATACAACTCAATAACAACAACAAAAAAAACAAACGATCCATTCAAAAAACAGGCAGAAGACCTGAACAGCCACTTCTCTCCAGAGGACATACAAATGGCCAACAAATATTTGAAAAGATGCTCAACATCACTATTAGAGAAATGCAAAACAAAACCATAAAGAGATATCATCTCACACCTGTTAAAATAGCTATAATCAACAGGACAAGTAATAACTGATGTTGAAAAGGATGTGGAGAAAAAGGAACCCTTATACACTGCTGGTGAGACTGCAAATTGGTACAACCACTATGGAAAACAGTATGGAGATTCCTCCAAAAACTAAGAATTGATCTACCATAGGATCCAGCAATCCTTCTACTGGGTGTTTACCCCAAAGACTTGAACACCTATATCCAAAAAGATATTTGCACACCGATGTTCATAGCAGCATTATTCACAGTGGCTGGGACATGGAAGCAACTGGAATGTCCTACGATAGATTGGAGAAAGAAGCTGTGGTACATATATACAATTGAATATTATTCAACCATAAGAAGAGGTGAAATACTGCCATTTGCGACAACCTGGATGAACCTCGAGATAATCATGCTAAGTAAAATAAGCCAGACGGAAAATGTTGAAAATCACATGATATCACTTATATGTGGGATATAAACCTAAAAGCAACAAATGAACAGGACAAACAAACAGACTCATGCACATGGACTATAGACTAGTGGTGGGGCAGGAAGATAGATGGGGTAAAGGGGGTCAAATATGTGGTGACAGAAAGAAATCTAACTATGGAAGGTGAACACACAGTGTAAATATATATATATATATGCCTTACTGTTAGTGTACAGCTGAAACTTATTGAATTTCATTAACCAATGTCACTATAAAAAAAGACCCAAATTATAATATCATACACAAAAAAATCTAAAAATTTTCAGAATAAATCACACACACACACACACACACACACACACACACACACACACACACACACATATATATATAAACTTTGCCATACACTCTAGAGCTCCTCTGGTGTCCCATTCCAATTTTAAACTTCTTCCCACAACAGCAGCTATTATTCTGTCTTTACTGGTAACGACATTCTTAAAATTCTTTACCATTTTATCACTAAAAGCACATTCCTAGATACTACAGTCTTGCCTATTTTTTTGAAAGTTGCATATTTTAAATTTTTTTAATATTTATACTCTCTTCACTGCCTTAATTTCTTTATAATTGATCTGTTGATGTTCCAATAGTCTAGGTTCTGCTGATTGCATCACAGTCTTGTCTGATCTCTTTGTCAAGATTATAGATAAAGGTGTGTTCTTGCAGTAGAAGGTACATGATGTCTAATTGTCTTCATTAGAGATGCTACTGATATTCATTGACAAGTAGATTCAACAATTCATGGGTTGATTTTAAATGTTGATATACTAATTCAATCAATTCTTTTTTATTTATTAGTTGAGATGTTTTTTATAAAGCATCATATAGTATTTGGCTATGTGGTTGCACAGTTAGTTATAGGAAAAATAAGCTACACAGTTATAATTTCCTCATATTTACCATTTAAAAAATAATGAATTGATTATTATTCTTCTAAGTTTATCAATTAGTTTTTTTCTTTTTTGACTTAACTTTCAATTTATAATAATTCATAATTAAATGGATATGAGTTTCAAACAATGGCAATTATCATTCTATTTGAAGTATACATTTTCAAGTCAGTGGGAGATATTTTGAGCCATTATTTGTTTTTTTTTTTTTATTTGTTTAGCATCATACTAGTTGCCTGATAAAACCCTACTTGAGTTTCATAGCCTCCTCAGTCTGTGGTATGACTAAGATATTCTAGGATTGTCATATACATTTTCTGCCCAGACCTGGAATCACCATTTTTCCAAGGAATGCTGGTTTCTTTTTAAGAGTAATAGAATTTCAATAGATCTTAGCTTTAGAGATTCCCTTGGCTTCCAATTTTATCAACGTTTCCAGGTCTGTTTATATTGATACTTTCTATTTGAATCTAGGTTTAGGATTTTAAATTTAATCTTTTTTCTAAAGGACAGAATGGATTTAAAAAAATGAAATATTCCATAATTTCTTAATAAATTTATCCCACATTATGAACATAACAGTTTTAGAATAGAATTATAAATACTACCACTTGTAGTATCATCACTCTAAACTTTCACATGGTGTTTCCTCTGTATGTGTGATCATCTTTGTTTTTCTACTTTTCATTGAAACACCAGACATACAGATTAGGACTCACTCTAATGAACTCATTTTAAATTAATTGTCTCTCTAAAGATCCTGTCTTCAAACTAGATCATATTCTGAGATGCTCAGAATTAATACTTCAACATATAAAATTTGAGGGGACACACACAACTCGATCTATAAAAGTCTTGATACTTTTCTATTGCTTAATTTTATTTAAATTTGATTTTCCAAAACTTTTAGAAAAAACTGTGGATCAAGATATTTTTTCTGCCTTCATAGACCTTCCTCTTCATGTGTGCGTGTGTGTGTGTGTGTGTGTGTCTGTGTGTGTGAAACAAATTCATGACAACTTGATTTTTAAGATTTCCTTGCTCTATCCATCGCTTCAACTTTTATGTTGATTTTCACTTTCTAATATCACTTTTCTACTAAATTTTGATTCTGCTCTTAGCACTTTCTACTCAGTATGGGATCCTATCCTGGAAAGCAGTCCTGTATGTTCAGTTTCCAGAGTTTACAGATGACTGCTGTGGTTGCTTACATCTTACTGTGGACCCCTTGCATGCATGCTTCGGAACTGGCCAACACTGTCCCTATTTCAGTGGCTGTTCTGAAGATGTCTCACCATGATATCCAGTGAGTACCTATTGATTATTTTGGACCTCTTCTCTCTCATCTCTGATGAGATGCCGATACCATGCAGGTAGTTTGTAGCTATGACTTGTATTTTTGAGTTCATGAAGATACTTAGTCTTGGTAAAGATTTCATGACTAGGCTGGAAATTGCAGCATAGAAAAAATAGAATCTATTGGTGCTGGAAATCTCTGGGAAGGGATTTTGAACTGAATATTGGTGTGCAGAGTACAATAGAGTGTATATTTTAAGAAATTAATGTATGGAGATGATTTCTGTCCTAATTTCTTCACAGAACCCTGGTGGAGGATAGCTCAGCAGAAGCATCCTTGCCAACACATTGTAACAATAGTAGAAGAGAACTGGCTTTAATTGGTGCCAACAGCATTGAAAGGGAGCCCTATGGCCTTTTCTGTGAAATGGACTAGAAAAGCAGCCACTTGCCCAATAGCCTTGGAGAGGGTACATCAATTTGACAACTTAGAGGCAGGCAACCAGAAGTCTTTCAAAAGTTTTAAGAGCTCACAAAAACAATAATTTATTTGGCCTATGCCTGTAGCATTGAGAAGGGACTTTATTCTTTTGGAGGATGGCAGGGCAAAAGAGGTAAAAGCTAGGAATCATGCGGTATTAGCATATATCAGACCTGTGCAGATGTCAGTGGGTGATCAAATATAGACCCCTAATCTTATTCACCCCAGAGAGATGAGTAGCAGAGGTGAGGTTTGAAGTGATTTTGAAAACACTGAAGTGAACAATTATTTTGTTACTATTACATGCACTTAATGCTTAAAGTATTATTTGAGTTATTGATAAAACAAAAAGTTGTGTTTTTTTTTTTCCTTTTTACATATTCCAAAGGTGATTAACTGGCTTTCTTGTTTTCTGGTGTTCTGCTAAAGCCATTTTTCCCAAATAGCCCTAGGTGATTAAAATGGCAGGCAAGGGATGGGAAAGGCTGAAGAAAGGAAGAAAGGAGAAGGACTTTTGAAATGAATAAAAACATTAAATCAATGATTGTGACTTGAAGTACCAGCTTTCTTTTTCAAGTATTTTCTTATTAAAGTATAGTTGATACACAGTTTTGTATTAGTTTTAGGTGAAAAACATAGTGATTCAACATTTATATGCCTTAGGATGTGATCACCACGAGGTCTAGTAACTATCATTGTACAAAGTTATTACTTTAACTGATTGTATTTCTATACTTTATACTACATTCCCATGACTTTTTTATATCTAGTATTTTAGAAAACCATGTTCAAATAATTGATATACAGTGCTCGCTCTTAGTATTTTTCTTCAAAGTATGGACAATGAAATCTTAACTATCTAGACCTGAGAGAATGTATATTGTAAAACATTTAAATTTTTCTCATAACTTACGTTTCACTTTTTAAACACCAACAATTTTACAGATCTAGTAATTTCTATCTTGGACTCCTTCCAGTATGTATTAAAGATTTTCTACATTATATTATAGAATAGCATGGAAATACATTTGAATTTTTTCTTTGAGGCCCATGATCTCAAATACCCAAAGTAATTATTTTACAACACTTGTTTTTATGATACCGTGATAGCAGTAGCCATCACTGAAAGTTAGTGGGCTTTGTGATGTTCTCAATCCCAAGTATTATTTCTACTCTAGAATTTTTTAGTCTCTGTGAAGATATGCTTTAAGGGAATCATCTTGTAGGAGGCAGCAGAGGATTGGGATAAGAGTAATTACTTACCTAACAAAAATAATAAATTGGGCAAATCAAATTCATATGAATCAGAAATCCAGTAATAAACTAATAATTTCAAATACACAAACTATCAAAAGGCACAGATACACAGAAAGGGGATGGACTAAGAGTGTCTTCCCAGGTCATTTCTTTGCTGTTAGATATGCACTTTTCAGCCCAGAACAAATGAGTCTCTAAGAGAAGAATGTAAAATATTACCTGACAATTCTTGGAATATTTAATTTATGAAATATCTCCATGTTATATACCAGTTTATGTGACATTTTCTATAAATTAATAGATTCTGAGTTTATTTACCAAAAGCAAGAGCATTAAATAGATAAGAATTCTCCTCCTAGCAAATAACATTTATCCACTACCAGAAAGGACATGTATTCGTGTGTTTACAAGGATATTAGACTATATCATATGACTTTCCCCAGAAACCCCCACCTCCCAATTAATAGTGAATGGATTACAGGAGAGTTTCTGTCACTCCAATTACCAGCAGAGACAAATAGCCACTTACATAAACTTTTATTTATGTCTAACATTTAATACCAAGTATATATTCATGTTTATGTAGAAAGGACTTTTATACTAGAAAGAATCTTTTAAGACAACTTCCCCAACACACACACACACACACACACACACACACACACACACACAGCCTCTCTCTCTCTCTCTCCCCACTACACATCAAATTTGTTCTTTGTTATTTTACCAATATTTCCCATTTCAGATAATATTACCATTTATCTCTTTAGTTGCTAATATTAAAAACACCAGAATTGTAATAGAGTCTCTTTTTTGCTCATCCTTCACAGTTAATTTATAAGCAAGTCTGGTTCATTCCCCTCTACAATATCTACTCTGAATCATCACTACAAATAACTTAGAACAATACACTAATTCATCTTTACCTGAATTATGGCAATGACTTCCTAACTGAGTCCCTTCTACTGTTTCCCCTTCAAATTCCTTTTGCTATAGAGGAGCAAAAGTGATCTCTGATCCATGTTGTTATAGATCAAATTGTGTCCCCTCAAATTGATATGTCGAAGTTCTAACCTTCATTACCTCAAGATGTGATGTTATTAGGAAATAAGTTCATTGCAGATATAAATACTTAAGTTAAAGTGAGATCATAGTGGAATAGGGTAAATCACTAATCCTATATAACTGGTGTCCTTATAAGCGGATGGCCCTGTGAAGACAAGACACACAGGGAGAATGGCATGAGAAGATAGAAATAGAAATGGGACTTATGCTGCCACAGGTCAAGAAATGCCTGGGGATATCCAGAAATGCTAAAGCCTTTGGAGAGAGCATTGCATCGCCAATATCTTGGTTTAGACTTCTAGCCTCTAAAACTGAGAAAATAATTTTTTGTTATTTTAAGCCACTTAGCTTGTAGTACTTTGTTACAGTAGCCCTAGGAAACTAATACACATGTAAATTAGATCCTCTCCTTAAAACCCTCCACTGACTTATCATAACCTTTTCAGGTCTCATGGCCTCCATGTTATCATCTCTATCTACTTGTTCAAAACGCATCTCAGACAGCCATCCTTATCAGCACACTTGAACCACACTAGTCTCTTCATTTTTTTTCTTTAACAAATCATACCTTTTTGTTTACTCAGTGCCTTTAGCCTTGTCTTTCTCTGGACTGGAAGGCTTCCCGGGCTTTTTGTTCAGATCTCAGCTCAAATGACAAGAGAGACCAATCCTGACCATCCTGTGTTAAGTGCCCTCTGAATCACTCTTAATTGGATTACTTTATTCCTTCTATAGCACATTTTACTATTCAATATTGTAGTGTTCACTAATTTTTTGTCCTTCTAGGGTAAAATGAACAGGAAAATTATATCTCTTGTTCACTATTGTATTTTTATATAGTATGGTAGATACTCAAATAAATTATTGTTAGATGAGTAAATAAAATCCTTCTGTAATAATTCTGAAGGGAAAAGTCAATATAATTCTATATATTGTCAACTCTCTACATTTCTTTTTGCTGTGGCTCAAGACAAGACAAATCATCTTGTCTGTCCCCAATTCCTTCCTCCAATAAATGGCTAGATTTACTCATGTTTCTATATTTTTCTCACTGCCAGCTAATAATTTACTTTGTATAAATGAGTTCACCCATAGTTGCACCTTTAACTATTATAATTTTAATGAGAGTCTTGAACTTTTTGTACTACTGTCTAAAAACGAGTTCCATTTAGAAAGATCTAGAAATATAGTTCTGAGTATGACTGTATATTAACAGCAGCCTCTCTTCTTCATCCTATGTTCTTTTGTCTATTCTGCTATTAGTTTTCAAAGCCAATAATGAGACTTCATAGAATCATTTGGGGGAATAGAAGAACTTGAGACTGGTCACTTCTTATATGAGTAAACCACATCAGCCATACTCACAAAATTTCAAAGCATCTGTTTTGCTTTTTTAAGAGGCTTTTATTTTCTCCCTGTTTTTTGGAGTTATTGACTAGTAAAATTCTAGGAAAGTACAATTTTGTATAATAGAGAGACTATATATTGGTAATTTATCTATCTATATATGTATCATTTAAAAAATGTATCATGCTCCCCAAAATACAAAGATACATATATGTAAGATGTGATTTGTGTGAGTGGTGTAGGGTGACCAATTATTTCGGTTTAAGACTGAAGAATTTCACTGATAAAACCCAGATGGTCTTGGCAAATTGGGATGGTTAATTACTCTGTGGGCTCAGTATGATGTATTTGTCCCTGACACAAAGGTATTGTATATAATATCACAGTTAATATACACTTATAATAATTATATGATATGGATTTTCTTATTATCCTCATAATCAAAATGAAAGTTAAAGACCAGCAACTCCATGTCCTAGAATACACATGTAAACTCTGCCGAAGCTTGAGTTCAAATCTAACTTTGTCTATTTTTAGAGTCTGAGATCTTTAAATTGTACCAGAATAGGTAGATTTCAACTTGATAAAATCATCACTCATTAAGAGTGACATAATGGAGAAAAATCCAGTAGACAGTGAGTTTTCCTGTGGCCTAAATATTCTTAAAATTTGTGCTGATATTGCTGATTATTTATTACTGTCTCATTTATACAAAACTGAGAAATATAACAAAATCAGTCAGAAATTGAATAATTTTGTCAGAATTGTTCTTTCTATGAAATCTGTATACTTTTTTAAACTGCCACAATAATATTAATACTTCATTCAAATGTCATGAGTATAGGTTTAATTGAATCAGTAATTCATATCTGGATTTCATGTAAACTGCTCAACCTCTTAAGGTAAAAATAAAATTGCCCTTACATTTTGGTCATGATTTGATTAAAAATTTTATTTCACAAATTGAACAATTTAGACTACCACTAGATTACCTATACATGTTATATATAGATCTTACAGAACAGTGTGAAACTGAAAAATGAAGAGTGGTAGCAGTCAAATTGTTCATTTTATACTATACCTTAATTGTCATAAATTTCTCAAGCACTTAAGATGGTTAGAGAATTGTTCCATATCATTAATATTTTAAATATACTATAGTTTTTTTATATTCGGAATAATATAATGTAGAAATAAATTCAATAACCATAGTTAATATGTCAAGATCTGGATTATACATTTTAAACTATTTAAAATTCAAAGCATCCATGTATATTTTAATCTATATTTCTTTGAAGAAAATGTTTCCATTGTTTCCCTGCAGCACTGCATTGGTTTCAAGAACATGACCTCTGTATTCAGATGATAAATGTTTGAATTCCAGCTCTGCCAATTACGAATTATGTAGTCATGGATAAGTTATTTAATTTGTCATTGCTTCAGAACCTTGGTCTTTGTGGTTCCTACTTTGTTAAATGCTTGATTAAATGAGCTATATCTGTACATCACTTAGAACTGTGGCTGACACAATAAGCTTACTCATGTATCATTTGAAATATAATCTTTGATTTTTAGATTAATGTATAGACCACAATGTGGTATGGTATTATTCTGAATACCAATTTTATTTTAATTAATATTATTGCTAGCACATTTTAAAATATCTCAAATACCTTGTTGGTGAAATTAGAAGTTAAATAATAAATAGATTTGTTTTCCTTTAGTGAGGCTGACTGCTAATATCCGCTTCTTTACATCTAAATTGTAGTAAAAGTTGCTATTTCCTAATGTTAAGTGTACAGCTGACACCTTCCAAACACTTGTGGAAAGAACTGTTACTGAGCATGTCCCAGAGGCACAGCAGTCAGCAAAAAGGTTCTTAGTCCTATTAGCCTGAGGAATGTGTGTCTCTAACAGATTGCCAGGAAAGATTAACTGCTGCAGGTAGAACAGCTGCTGGTTCAAACAATTTTGATCTTTTTATATCTTGTGTTCATTCTGTTTCCAGGTGGAATTGGCCCACTTGTTAAGGAGAGCCGCAGGTAGTCCAGCTGCTGGTTCAAAAAGTCTGGTTTTCTTATATGTTTTGTTCATTGTGTTTTGACATAGAATTGGCCCAGTTGTTTTTGGAAAGCCCCCAAGGGGAAGTTTTTACAAAATAGTTTCATAACCTTTTCAAGGAGACAAATATACTTCCCATTTTTACTCCCTTTGGCAAGTAAAATAGGCCATTCAGGAAACTCCATTGTAAAATGTTTGCCCTAAAAGTATTAAGAGAGTGGTATATAGTCCAATAAATTAATCAGAGAATGGATAAATATCCAGACCTTAATACTCAGATTTTTCATTTTTTGAAATGGGGTATTTGGCCATTATATAAGAGATTCTTGCATTTGTTTTGTATGAGAAGGTTTTTGTGTGCACAAAACACTGAAAAGAAATTGTTCTGCTGAACCATGCTTTAGAGATAGTCAATCATCCTTTATTGCAGGACTTTCTCACAATCATAGTACTACAGTAAGGTTTGGAATTGTGTACACCATAGTCTTTAAACATTTACAATTATAAAAAAGAGGGTATATTTTATATATGAACATTTGTTTATTATATATTTATAATAATAACATTCAGATGCTATATATGGCTGCATTGATGATTTATAATAATAACATTCAGATGCTATATATGGCTGCATGCTTTGATGGTGAAATTCGTTCTGCTCCTCTGAATTTTTGATTTAGATAGTTTGAGATCCAATTCTGAATTTCATACCATTACATTCTGCCACCTCTAATAAATAAAAGTCATCTGCAAAATTATTGTCATATAATTGGAGAAAACACTTTCTAGCACATTCATTGTTCATTCTGGAAATATTTTTGGCTTTCTCGATATCTTCATACTTCTCAAATGCAATCCTCATTTAAATCTTTTGTGATGAGAAATAGACAATGATATCATTAATTTAAATAATAAAAGCCTAATTTCAAGTAAATATTAGTTGCATAAAACATTTTGCTTATTAATCCATTCGTTTACAAGAGACAAGTTATAATTTAATCAATGTTTTGAAAATAACTTTACTTAAGAACATGGTGATGAAATATAATGTTTTGTTCTGTAATTGTTTGGAATACCAGTGTATACATAAAGTAAAGCACAGCACATGACAGGGAGTAAATGCTCAGTAATAATCAAGGCAATCAATAATCAAGAAAAATAATTTTAAATGCATTATAAGTCTTATCCTTATTATAGAAATTTGTTCCCATGTAGGCAAACATCTAGCATAAATATTATTAGGTAAACATCTGTCTTCAATATTCTAAGATTTCTACTGACATCTTTGAAAGAATAAATATAATTTATGTAAATCAACTAGGAGTGGTGATTTACTTTTAAAAAATAGCAAGAGCATTCTAGAAAAGGTAAAGTAGCTGACATTGAAATACTACTCATGCAAATAACAATTGCAAAAAGTGCAAAATAGAAATCAACTCTATAAAAACATTAAAAGGGTGGCCAAAGCAAGCAGATATTAAAAGAGAGTCAACTCTTGAAAAATGAAATTCATACTCACTGGGTGATATTCATAATTATATGACATTTCCCCAAGGTCACTCCCTAGTCAGTATGACATGGAGCAGATTGAAATAGAAGCAGCAAGTCACAGTTTTATTGACTTGATGTATCAGAGGAGAGAGTTCAATGCTGTCAGAGTGGCTGAAATTGAGTGGGCATCCAGGGAAAAAGGCAATTCTAAAATCTCTGTGTAAACTCCCATGTAATGTTTGACTGACTCTGAACTTCATATGTTTGGGGTTCCTGCTAAAAACAACAGCTGGAAAGCTGAAGAAATTGGGCATATGTTTTAACTGAAGTGAAAACAGAGTTTGCTATTTAAGTTTTGCCAAGTTGGATGAATTTGATAAACACCTCAGGCTTTACACAAATCTGTATCATCCAATATTAAAATTAACTCCACAGATTCTTAGTGGTCACCTAGTTATTCACCTGTGAGCCACAGCAAAAATCAAGCTTTCTTAGAGAACATAAGAGAACCAGAGGCGATGTCTTCAATAAATGAAGTCACCAGACATGTATAGAACAATAAAATGTTGCATGTGGCTAAGAAAAAAAAAAAAAGCAGCAGTCAATAGGAATAGGAATAGAATTCAGATGTTGGAATTAACTGAACAGTACTCTTAAACAGCTATCATAAATATCTCAAAGATTTAAAGATAGCCATGATGACTAAATAGTGGAAAGTCTCACTACCAAAAGAAAACTGCAAGAAAAAATATTAAATTGAAATTCTAGAATTGAAAAATTCAGTATCTTAAATTTTTTTCATTTACTTGTTGGGCTTAACAGTATATTGATGATAACAGAACAAGGATCAACAAATTTGAAGACAGATTGAAATTATCCTATCTGAAGAAAAAAGAGAAAAGGATTTTTAAAAAATCAATAAAAAGAACTTCAGTAGTCTAACATATGTGTAATATATTCTTTGACAATCTACTGTGTCTGTTGATACTTCCTATTATTTTATTTTCTATTTTTTTTCTTAGTTTTAACTACATCTACAACTATCTCATATAATATTTTTAATTTTTATTATTTTACTAATTCTTTCATTCATTCATCCATTTGTTCATTTAGTCATTTTTAAAATTTATTACACAAATATTATTAAGCTCCCACTATGTGCCAGGCACAAATTTGAATATATGTCTATATCAGTGAACAAAATTCTTTCTTATGAATTATGAATTCTGATAGTGGTTGACAAATAAATAAATAAATAAGATAAATAGTTCAGAAAAAATCAGACATATTAGAGAAATATTGGGAGTGTTGGGCATTAACATTTTTAAGAGATTAGTCAAAGAAACCTGAAAGATGTCATTGAGCAAAGACTTGAAAAAGAGGATGAGGGGGGGAGATATGAATGTATTAAAAGAAAAAAATATTTTAGGTAGAGAAAGAGCAAGTGTGAGTGGCAGAGGTGGGGGAATCTTTAGCATGTTTAAGGAACACTGAGGAGGCCAGAGTGGCTAGAAAATAGTGTGCCAGAGAAACTTGGGTCCTTTTAGACACTATAAATTCTTTGACTTTGAGAAGAGTGGGCAGCTATTGGTGGGTTAGAACAAAAGGATGCAATTGGTTAAGTTGCATTTTTAAAAAGATCACTATTATTAGTGATCATTAACAGTGTATTGTTGGAGGGGTTAGGAGAGCAGGCAAGGAATCTGTAGTAATAATACAAGACAAGACTGAATTTTATTCTTGTATGATGGCACTGTGACAATTAAGTGTGTTTGCTCCTCTGGATTAAAACATGGCCATATGTAGGTCTCTTTTCAGTTGCTTATTCTTAAAAGGTCTAACAATGGTTTCATAAGTTAATAATCTTCCAAATTTTTAGAATGCATATTTGGCCACCATTTTTTTAATAGTCTTTTTTTTTTACTGTTACCAGTTTCACGGGCTTGGAAATGCTAGGTTTCTTTTAAGGCATAATGCAATTACTCCTTTTTCGTATTCAAATAATGTGCAAGACCATTCTTTTTTACCTAAAGTTATGGCACTTTCTTATTAATTTAGGTTACTCCTTGTTTTACGAATACAGGAGAAGATGGTGGTGCTTCTCCAGGTGGAATGTGAACCCTATCTCCAAGCATTCAGATATCTCATTATTCACCTTTCAAAATTTGATCACAAAAATATGTTGATATACTTTACATTCCTTTATATAAAAATGTCTTTTGCATTTGTTCATCAATTGATGGCAAATAATTCATATTTGATGGTTAATTAATTTGTATGGCTGTAAATGTTGATTCAGTTGAGCAAACTTGTGTGAACAAAGTTTTGCAAATATATCAGCATATCAGTCAAGAATGCTAGAAAACACACATGCACACACACATACACACACAACAGTCACACCAGTGACCTCATTCATCACTATTTGCAAAAGTGAAAAGGTGAACTTGGCTCTGACAGATTACATTTCTTCTGGGTTACTGGCTTTTGTTGAGCCAAGAGTTATTAGGTGGAGAATAAATTCAAATATACAGATCTAAGTTCAAATTAAAGTTTTGTACTTAAAGTATGCGTGAACTTGGAAAAGTAACTAAAACTCCTTAAACTTGTTTCCTTCTCTGTAAAATGGAGATAATTACTGTCTCTGCTTCATAGTGTTGAGAAAAATTAAATAAAATAATGCATGTAAAGAGCTCCCATGGTTTCTGTCACGGAGTAAGTATTCAATAAATGCTATCTATCATCACTGTTATTATCATCAGCATAGTTCATTATATTAAGATTATAATTAGTATTATGTAAGGAATTCTCATCACATAGGGAGAGCAACATTAGGATTCTATATCTGATGACTTAGCTTGGAATAAGAGTGTCTATAATAAGTAAAAAACAGAAGCAGTTTTAAATAGTTGTATAAAGATGTACAAAAGTACCAAATAGAGTTCAAAGTAAAACTTGTCTACTTTAAAAAGAAATTTTCCCTTGTTTATTGAATATCAAGCTATGCTTTTTTTCTGTATACAATTTGTAGCCCTGACCTCATGATAGTTGAGCAGGGACCAAAAATATATATCCATATTTACTTGTTGAAGAAGTAGATACACAAATCTTGGAAATATCAAAGGGATATTTACTTTTGGCTGTCAGGATGAGAAAGATTGAATAGTGTGTGTGTGTGTGTGTGTGTGTGTTTAAAAATATGTATCCTATATAATGATAAATCAAGGATCATTTTTATCATAAAGAGGTTTATATTTTATACAGTCATATATTCTTATATTTTTTGGATTAAGCAATTGTTTTAGAAACAATCTAATAGGATGAAAATTCATAATATTTTAACTTTGAGTTATCTGCAGATTGTTAGATTATGATCAAGTGAAGATAGACTGACATTTGTAGAATTTCTTGAGCAACTAAAAGACCAAAATAGTAGCTTTTTTTCAAAATATTGCAGTGGTCCTTTTTTTTTTTTTTCTAAATAATAGAGCCACTAGATGATATACCAACTTAAACTTTATAAACAATATAAGAAATCCATATAATTAACATTAAGTAATTGTTGAATTGAAATTTATGTAATTTTATTTCTAAATCCCCCTATTTTCAATTTTTGCAGGTGTGTTTACATGCATACATAAGATGTCTTTTCCCCATCACATTATTTTCACCTCTGATAGCTTTAATTCTGAACTTCTGATGACTTAGTCTGTGCTGTTGAGAGTGAGAACTGAGTAATTAAATCCTACTTGAAAAATAGGTTTAGCCACTGCTCACACCTCTTCAACCACCCTTACTTATCAAGCATTAAAAGCCGCTCTTCTGAAATACACTGCCATTTCTGTTCACCTCAGTAGACAGTGTTAGGGGAAATATATAATTTGTTTTTTTTTTTTTCTCCTAAGAGTTATTTTATGGAATATTTTTTTTTTCATGGTAGGGGAGTAAAAATCAACAAAAATAGAAATTTAACACAAAAATACTTTAAGTCTTCATAGATACCATGTTGAAAATGTACCAAAACTCTCAGTGGACATTTTTGTCTCTAGGACTGCTCATATTTGAACTTTTTGATAATTTTATGTGATATATGAGTAATAGAGCATTTAACTAATGAATTCAATTACATTTGAGGCATTCTGACTCTCAGTTTATATCCTGAATCATGAATACTAATTCCTTTAACTTATCTAGATAGCTATAAGCAGTATAATTGGTCATAAAGTTATATGGTCCTTTTAAAAATTCAGACGTGATATTTGACCCAAAATTTACATAAATAAATTCCATTAGTATATATATTTTTCTGAAATTTGATTATATAAAGTTTATTTTGTTTGTATGTTTTTTTTTTAATTGAGAGAGAGAAATTTTGCAAAAAATTGTAAAAATAATTATTGAATCACAAATTTGGTTTTTGTTATAGAGTAATCTTATTTGTTATTAAAAATAATTCAAGGAAGGGATTAAGAAGAACAAATTGGTAGTTTCAAAGTAGTTATGAGAATGTAAAGCATAAGAAATAAGACAATTATATTGTAATAACTATGTATGGTGTCAGATGGGCACTAGATTTATCAGTGTCATCACTTTGTTATATAAATGTCTAATTACTATGTTGTACAGCTGAAACTAATATAGTATTATATATCAATTGTAACTGAAAAATAAAAATAATATAAAAACTAATTTATGTACTCTGTTAATTTACAAACAGAAATGTAATTCCAATTATTGTGTAGGATGACTATTTGATATCTTTTCTATATCTTACTATTTCTGGCATTTCTTTGTTATCTATCCTTTTAGTAGATGTTCATGTCTCTTTCTTTCCTAAGATAATAGAAAACATTAGATAGAAACTTCACATATTTCTGCAACTATATCTAGTACCCTCACTCCCATCTCCCTTTGTAAGTATTTTTTTAATAGAGAAAGTGATCCTTTCTATACCAGGTATCTCCTAAATTGTGTTTTGAAGTGCAAGCTTTTCAAACTTTTCTGGAATTTTATGGTAATCAATTACCCCAATTCTCTCTTTGGATTATTAACATCTCCTTTACAACTGCATTCTTCGCATCAGTATTTTCAGATATATTATTCTCTCTTGCTTAAAATATTAAATATTCAATTCTTCATCAGAACATACAGCTATATCCAGAAAACATATTACTCTCATTTTTCTTCTGTCAACTGTCTTCTTAGATTTATAACTCACTTCTCAATTTACTCAGATTAGCTTCATCACTTCACCAAAACCATTCTCATTTGTTCAAGTATGGTTTTTCTGTATCTGAAAAGACATTTTTGAATGTTCTTTATTATATATATATCTCACTTTTTAAGCGAAATTTTCCAAACTCTTGAATCTCATGAGACAGCACTCTCCTCTTTCACCTTATATCTCTCTGGCTATTGTTTTTTAATTCTTTTGTGTGCTCAATCTTTCTTACACCCAGTGTTGGAGATTTTCTAGGATTCATCCTAGAGCCTTGGATAGACTTTACTTATGCAATATTATACACATTCATCATTTCAGTTTCAGCTATGCAAAAGTGATCCAAACATCATTGTGTTTCCTAACACTATCAGGTCAGAAACAAATATTTAGTAAATAATAAAATAAAGTCAGTGTTCTCATTTCAACTTAGGCCATTGTGAACTTTAAAATTTCACTTTTGAAATTAAAATTAACATGTTGAACTTATTGAGATACAATTATTTTTTGCCTTTGGTAAATAATTTAAAAATCATTTAGAGAGTTTAACCAACTCTATAAAATAATAATTAAAAAAAATAACTCCCTATAAGAAACATAAAAAAATTGTTTCCATTTTTCCACGAAATGTATGAATAATTCACATAATATTGAGTGTAAATAATTAAATAGTCCCTCAGCTGAGTTGCTTTACTCCAAGAAAATTTTTAGTGGCTATTGGTCATATACAGGAAGTATAAAATCCATACATGGTTTAATCCCACATGAGGCTCCGAATTCAGTTGCCACTTCAGTTTGCCAGCATAAGGAAAGGAGTTCAAAAAACCATGTCTATTCCTTTTGAAAACTAGAAGACAGAAGTCTGTTCAGAGAACAGCTTTGGTTTAGAAAGTAAAATGCAGCAATGCATAAGGTCAGCAATACATCAGTCTTTGTCATACAAATAATGAATGGACTTGAAATTCATTGGGTCTTTGTGTTCTTAAATATGTAGAGAAAATATGATTTATATGTTAGTATTTTTAATAAATAAGAGAATTTAAAATTTTAAAAATATATTAAACATTTTTTTATTATAGTTGACATACAATACTATATTAATTTTAGGTATACAACCATAATTTGACATTGATATAACTTACAAAGTGATAACCTCCAATAAATCTAGTACCCATCTGACACCATACTGTTATTATAATACTGCTGACTATAGTCTCTATGCTATGCTCTATATCTCTATGACTTTTGTAACTACCAGTTTGTACCTCTTAATCTCCTCCCCCTTTACCCCATATCCCCAAACCCCCATCTAACAACTATCAAAATGCTGTTTCTATTTTTGTCATTTATGTTTTATTTATTTGGCGTGTACTCTAGATTTCACACATGAGAGAAATCATATGATATTTGTCTGTCTCTGCTGACTCCACTCAATACAATACACTCTAGGTCCACCTATGTTGTTTCAGATAGCAAGATTTCATTCTTTTCAATGCTAATATTTCATTGTTTATATGTACCACCTTTGCTTTTTAAATAATTTTTATTTTTCAATTAGAGTTGACATTTAATATTTTATATTTGTTTCAGGTGTACAGCACAGTGGTTAGACATTTTTATTATTTACAAAGCGATTCACCAATTAGTCTAGTATCCACCTGGCACAATATGTAGTTATTGTAATATTATTGACTATATTCCATATGGACCACCTCTTCTTTATCTATTTTTCCATTGATGGACACCCATCAGTTGTAAATAATGCTGCAAGAACATATAGATACACAAGTCCTTTCAAAGTGGTGGTTTGGATTTCTTTGGTTAACTACCCAGAAGTGGGAAGAAGTGGGTCCTTCTTTTTCTCTTGTTATAGCCTATGTTTTCAGGTCTATTTTGTCTGATACAAGTATTGCTACCCCAGTTTTTTGTTTATTTGTTTAATTCCATTTTTATAAAATACCTTTTCCCATCCCTTTACTTTCAGTTTGTATGTGTCTTTCTACTTGAAGTGGGTCTCTTGTAGGCAGCATATGTAAGGGTCTTGTTTTTTTATACATTCAGTCACCCTATCTTTTGATTAGAGCACTTAATTCTTTTCATTTGAAGTACTTATTGGTATTGTCATTTTATTATTTATATTTTTAATATATATTTTTTTCTTCTTTTTAAAGAAGTCCTTCCAACATTTTCTGTAATTAACTGACATGCTAGTGATCAATTTTAGCTTTTTCTTGTCTGAGAAGCTCTTTATCTGTCCTGTGATTCTAAATGATAGCTTTGCCTAGTAGAGTAATCTCAGTTGTTATCCTTTGCTTTTCATCACTTTGAATATTTTGTTCCTTCTGGAATGTGAAGTTTCTGTTGAGAAATTGGCTGATAGTCTTATGGGAGCTCCCTGGTAAGTAACTAATTGCTTTTCCCTTGCTGTTTTTAAGATTCTATCTCGTCTTTAACATTTGCCATTTCAATGTTTCTTGGTGTGGGCCTCTTTGGATTCATCTTGTTTGAAACGTTCTCAGCTTCCTGGAGTTGTGTGTCTATTTCTTTCATCAGGTTAGGGATATTTGCCATCATTAATTCCTCAAATTTTTAATTCCTTGCTTTCTCTCTTCTCCTTCTGGTAACCCTATGATGTGAATGTTGTTACACTTGATGTAATCCCAGAGGCTCCTTAAACTATCCTCAATTTTTTGTATTCTTTTTTCTTGTTGCTCTTCTAATTAGATGTTTTCTGTTACCTTATTTTCCAAATTGCTGATTCAGTTCTCTGTTTCAGGTAATCTATTGGTGATTCCTTCTAATGTGTTTTTTATTTTAGTTATTGTATTCTTCATTTCTGACTGGTTCTTTTTATGTTTTCTATCTCTAGTTTTATGTTTCATATCTCTGTTAAAGTTCTCATTGAGATCATTGAGCATCTTATTCAGTGTTTTGAATTCTATATCTGGTAGATTGCTTGTCTCCTTTTTATTTAGTCCTTTTTCTCAAGCTTGGTTCTGTTCTTTCATTTGAGACATTTTTTTTTTATCTCCTCATTTAGGCTGCTTCCCTGTGTTTAATTCTATGTATTAGATAAAGCTGCTATGACCCTCAGTCTTAGTAGACCTTACATAATAGGTATTCTGTGAGGCCCACTGGCAGTCTCCCTGATCATCTGAACTGGGTTCTCTGTTGTGTGGGTTGTGTGTGCCCTCTTGTTGTATTTGAACCTTGGTTGCTGTTTGCATAGCAGGCTGATTGGTTGTGGATCCTGGCCATGACTACAGTGGAGGAATTGTGTGTAGGGTCTGAACTTGAAGAGCAGGATTGGCTTCAGCAGGGCTCTGATGCCTTGCTAGTCTTCCATTTAAATGTGTCTTTTGTGAAGACGATTGGGTGGTGCTCTTGTGTGCTCTGAAGCTGGCCACCTGATGTGTTGGTTCAAACCCTCTGAGAGAGGGAGAGGCTATGATGTAAGCCATGGTCAGCTGCTGCCTATGTCTTGCCCAGAGACACTTGGTATTAGCTACAAAGCAATCTGCAAATGGTTGTCATTCATGCTGACCTTGGAGGTGCTTAGAAAAGGCTAAGCTGGGAATTGAGGCTGTAGGTTACTAGTGCTGGGATTGGGACTACTTAGCAAGAGGTCTGAGGCATAGAAAGGCCAGATGATGCTTACTTTAGATTTGTAAAGCTTTGAGAGATTTTAGGAAAGTTTGCAGTATGAGCCACGACAGGCCATTTGTACAGAAAAGCCACTGGAAGCAGCTTGGGTGGGCCTGTAAGTTGGATGGAGCCATGTTTCAGGAATTAGCAGGGTGGGGCAAACTGTGTTAGGTTGATGGAGATCTGATATGGTGGTCCTCTGTGTCCGTACATGGGAGAGAGGAGGACTCAACAAAGAAACAATGAATTCTGCCTACATTTCTGTCTGGGAGAAATCTACCCCTCCAGCCCTCATCCTGAAGCCAAACAATTCAGTTCCTTCTCATATGTCCCTGACACCTTTCATGCTGCTGCCCCAGCACTGGTGCTTATAGTGAATTTATCAGTGAGTGAGTAAATTCATCTGTGAGTCCTTTAAGAGGAGTGACTGGGACTCCAGCAGCCCTCTGTCTCACTCAGCCACAAACTCTGTTTTTCACAGCTAGACATTGTCAGGACTTCTTTTCCTGGCACAGATACTCTGGACTGGGAAGTCTTGTGTGGGGCTGGGACCCCTCATTTCTCAGGGGGTACTTCTGCCACAAAGATATCTCTCCTGACACTCAAATGCCACGCATGTGTGTGGTACCGGCATATTCTACTTCTCTACCCTTCCTACCAGTCTCCACGTGGCTTCTTTTGTATGTCCTTAGTTATAGTTCTTTTCAGGTAAACTTCACGTGATTCTCAATGACGAATTTTCTGTAGTTTAGTTGTAATTTTGATGTGGTCATGAGAAGAGGCAAGCATAGCATTTATCTACCCTGACATCTGGACCAGAACCTCAAGAAAAAATGTTTTAAACAAGTAAAAGTGGGATTGAATTTCATCTCTGCATCCTACTAACAAGAATTTATGTGATGACTTCTTTGCCTCTCAGTTCTGAGTTTTGACTGGTTTGCTTATTAGTAATACAGAAATCATGAGGTGTTTCACAGATTATTTTAGAATAAGTCTAATAATTTACATTAAAGTACTAACATTGTATTTGTATCATATTAAGAACTCATTAAAAATTTGTTCTTTCTTGACATTCCCATCTCAATATTCTCTAAGATGCCACCCTATGCCAATATGTGCAATATCTTTCAATCATCTATAGTTTTTTACAGACTTGTTATATTTTATTATCTACTAAAATCTTAAATGACAACATAGTAAGTTTTTTGTGATCTCATCAGAGAAAGGTAGAAAATAAATCTAAATGAGGATCTTTCCTAAACTACTGGTAGAGGAGCACAGACTCTGGTTAGAAGGAAGTGAGTTTGAATCCTACTTTCATCATTAAAACTTAGGGCAACATTATCTTTCTAAGCCTTCATTGGAGAAATTAAAATGATATTCAGTTTATAAATTTTTTGTGATGGTCACAGTATTTGGCATATATATAATAAAGCAGTCAATAAATACTACCTCCTCTTTTCATCGTCACCCTTGAAACTACTATATTCACAATATGTCTGGCATTTTCTTATTCTGTTTACTTATAAGGGCTGATCTTAATATAAATATAATGCATTGAAAGTGCATACAATCTGTGTAATTTTAATGCCAGATTTGTAATTAGTGTTTTTGGAGGCTTGAAGAAAAAGTTAGTTCCTATAATATCTGAGTAAAGTCAAGTTTTATTTTCCTAGATTTACTGATTTAATAAATGAAACTCTGGAAGTCCTAGGGAGATTTAGCCAAGGTCTGCTTCTTTAAATTCATATCAATTCCCTCAATTCCTTCATTTATTTTTGATTTATCATCGACTGGGATTTCTATACCTCTCTATTTACAGAATTAAATTAAATTGCTTAGACTGCACTTACTGTTCTGTCCCAGGCTCCCAGCTCAGTGGGCTTGTAATAGTATTATTACTGAGTCTGAATTGAGCTTCCCACTAAAAACAAAACAACAACAAAAAGATTTAATTAAAGTTTAAATTAAAGAAGTAAAGAGTTTTAAAATTTGTATATTTTAGTATTTTATGTTTCCCATAGTTTCAGTGTTAAAAAGAAATTTTCAGAAATGTTTCGTGCTAAGAGCAATAAACCATTAAACAAATGATAAATATCTAAACATTATTGTTTTCTACTTTGAGCTAATTGATTTTGGTATAATCCTTTTATTTAGGACAATCTTTCTTTTAGAAAAAAATATCACACTAATTAGCTGCCTCACTTTAATACCCTATTTTCTACATTTTTTAGCTGTATGCTCTTATCACTTCTTCATGTAGTAATAATTTTTATAGTTTTTTTTTCTGTAAAGATCAAACTTTAAAAAAGTAACTTTATAAGGAGAGAATAGGAATTAGTTTGTTAAATTTCATTAACATTTCATAACTTACCTTAGTATATTTTTAATTTTTTAACAATTGGAATGAAAAGTAGCATGACTAATATAACCATGTTATAGGCAATTTTAAATATTACAGACTACAAATAACAACATTTATTGCAAGGATGATTATTTTTTAATACTTAAAACAAAATTTTTTTATGTATGTGATTATTTCCTGTTGTTTAAAAATTTTATTGTTTTAAAGTATTGTGGCTGTGCTATTATATTCAGGCTGGCATTAGTCTTCAGTAAGTATATAGCTTAAATGCCAAGTCTCTACACTTCTACTTGAGCAACTTAAAAATGTAAGTGATAGTATATATCTATATCTCTCTATATATATGTATATATCTACATCTATATCTATCTATCTATCTATCTATCTATCTATCATCTATCTATCTATCATCTATCTATCTATCTATTTTAAAAGGACAAAAATCTCACAGTCAATTAGAGAATATATTATTTAACCACTCTTCTATCTCTTTTTTATATACTGCTTCAATAATGCCTAATAACTCTATGGATTAGGCTATCTCATTACCCTATTTTGCAATTGAGCAAATTGAGGCATAGGACTATTTAGAGAGTTACCGCAGAACACAGAAGTAGAAAGAAAGTGCCAGAACTGTGACCCAGATCGTGGGACTCCAGTGCTCTTATAATTACTATGCTTAATTGCCATGGTATAATATATGATAAATCCAATAACATTGAAAAGACTTATAGCTTTCTATACATATCAGATGTATCTTATGAAAGTTTTATCTTTTACTACTAACTGCAAACTGTCATTTACATATTGTTAGTGATTAAACATTGCACTTTAATATTTGTCATAATAGGTGAAAGATGTGTCTGCATTCTAAAGGTAACAAAATTTTGATAAGAATGAGATTGTAAATTTGAAATTTGCTTGGAATAGACATTATAAGACCTGCAAATAAAACTGTTAATGCTTGAATATAATTTTAAAGGCTATAGTATTGTTTGATTAACCATCCAGACACAAGGCTGGGGTAAGAAAAAATTTAATTATTTTCTACTTTGCACCCTATTTCTTCAAACAAGTAAAGGAAGTACTCAGTTTAAATAAGATAACAGAAATCTTGCATGAGGGTATGCACTGTTAAATTTCAAAGGCCACTATTTCCCAACATGAATCTATCCAACCTTATATTCATTGTTTTAATTTTCCCAATTAAAACCAGTTTCTGTGAAAGACAAAATAAAAACTCCTAATATCTCATTAGAAAGCTTAATGGTAGGCAGAATAATGTCACCCCAAAGAATTATAATTGCAGGTATAATTAAGATTGCTGATCATTTGATCTTCAGAAAGGGAGGGTATCCTGGATTATCCTGGTCCAATGTGGTCACATGGACACTTGAAAGTGGAAGGGACAACTTAAAGAGTCTGTCAGAGAGATGTGACAATAAAAGGAGCAAGAGAAATGGCAGCTTGTAAAGTACTCCATGCCCTGTTGCTAGTTCTCAGAAGTGGGGAGCCATGTTTAAGGACAAGATAGAGACCCCTAGTTGCTATGAACAACCCCAGCCTATAGCTAGGAAGAAAACAGAGACCTCAGGACAACTGAATGGAACCAACTGAATTCTGACAACACCTGCATGAACGTGAAAGTGGATGTTCCCCTCGGGACCACACAAAAGAATGCTGTGTGCTGACACATTAGTTTTAGCTCAATGAGACAGGGTTGGACTTCTGAATTCCAGAACTTTAAGATAATAAATTTATCATTTTAAGTCACTAATAGAGTTTGTGGTAATATCTTATTTTGTTATAATAGTGATAGGAAACTAATACACTCAGAACCCATAAATGTGTACTCAAAAAGTATTTTGATTTTTTATAAACGTATAATCATTTGTCTATTTGAAAATGTTAACATACAAATAGTGAGTCAATCTTCCCCTTTAATCAAATAGTCAATCTATAAAATATTGCTTTTAAAAAGTTAGTATTTGTATTCTATTTTTAACTGTAACTTAGAAAAAAACATAACATATAGAAAATTTTAAATATATGCTTATATGCTGCCATGTTTATATATAAAAATAACAAATTATCTTTTATCTTCTCACAAAGGCTTAAGGGTGCCTGAAATTTTATAGACAAATTTCTTGATATCTGGGTTTCATTTTAGGAAAAGAAATGATGCTGGAGTGTTACTAATTATTTATCTAGTTTTTAAAATTAGATATAGGCCTATTCAGATGTGTATTTTTCTTGTATGAGTTTTGGTGGTTTACGACTTTTAAAGAATTGGTCTATTCCATAACAAGTTATCGAATTTGTGGACATAGAGTAGCTCACAGTATTCTTTATTATCCTTTTCTGCCATTGCATCAGTATCAATGACCTCTCTTTCATTTAGTTTCTGATTTTGGTAATTTGTATCTTTCACTTTTTTCATCCTAAAAATGTCCATCTTCATTTCTATTATAATCTTTTTGATTTCTCCTATTTCCTTTTAATTCCTTAGTTCTTATCTTTTCACTTACATTACTCATCTGTTCTTCCATTTGTCAGTTTATTCATTAGAGCCCTTCACAAATGAATCATAGATATTTTACATTTCCTGCCTAAAAATTACAACTTCTGTGTCATAGTGGATTCTAGTTCTAATTTTTGCTTTTTTTCTCTTTTGATCATGTTTTAACTTGCCTTTTGGCAGGCCTTGTAAATTTTTGTTGAAACCTAAACATGTTGCATGGTGTAATAGGAACTGAGATAAATAAATTTGTGTAAAGTTTTTCTGTTAGTCTGGCTAGGAGCCGGACTGTGTTTAATGTTTCTTTTGGCTGTAGGATCAAGAGGCTTCCAATTACTTTAGTAGACTTATCTTTTTTTAAATATTCTTTGGCCTTCCATGTGTATTTTTCTTCAGTGGCTAACAATCTGTGTCTTACAGCTATTTCATTTGTAAAGCATAAAATTGCAAAAAAACTTTCTTATTTATATCTTCTACATATTCACATTTTAAAGAATATCCTGATTTCTTTTTTATCTTGGATTTTATGGCTTATACCTGGGAAAATTCAAGGCAGATGAAGAATCTTAGAGTATTATTTGCAATTTTTATTTGGTTGAACTCATTTGAGAATTTTTTAACTGTTTGAATTAAATATTTTTAGATGTTTAACAACCTTTTCAGAGACATCAGAAGCTTATGACCCAGAGATATTTTGTATTTGAGTAATATTCCATAACCCATAAGTTGCTCACAAAAAAAACATCTTTCTACATTAAGAAATTCTTTAAATATTCTCAACTTGTTGGCAATCCCATTGTCATTTACTGCATTGTATGCCCCATGACATGTAATCTTCTGAGTGTCCAATAGCTTTAAATCATGTAATAATATTTAAAACAATCAAGGATCCATATTCAATTACATGAGATTCAAATAACCTAACCGAGATGACAATCTAATGAGAAGTATATTATTCAAGATTCCCATTTCCTGCCTAGTTTAACCGGAAGGAGAATTGATCAAAGAATATTAGGTAACTAATAGGCTCTCAGAAGAACCTAAAAACCAAGTTTGGATGCTACACAGTTATGAGAGATACAGAAACTGAATTCATCTAGTGATGTTTCCACTACCCCCAGGCTTTACACCAGTGAATTGAGGGAGATGACACATAACAACATGGAAGCTGATGACTACAAACAAACTCTGTTGCTGCTACTGTTGCAACGATAGATATGTTAATCCTCACATAAATGATCAATATAGTCTTCAAATAGTCTGCTCAACTCCAGAATTATAAAGCATAGATGTGCCTGATCAAGGGAGCCTAGGTTACATGCCTGGCCTTCAGCTGCAAAGTATGCTTGGGGGAAGAATTCTAGCATCTGCTTTGGGAAGGAAGGACCAATAATGTCGAAAGCTTCTTTGAATAGAAGTATCAGCTTAATGCCTCTAAAGTGAGTTAAGTTTGAATATTTGCAACAAATAAAGCTTTATGATATCCAGATGGCTAGTAAAATTCTTTCTTATACTGACTGTAAAAAAATGTTAATTTTAAGTTTAATATCTGAAAAAATATGTCAGAATAAACTATAAGATTTATATAATTTGTTTTCCTACTCTAAGATTAAAAAAATTGAAAGCCTAGAAATGAAGTTTTTTCTACATGTGAATGGTGGAGCCAAGACAATTTTCTTTTACATATTAATATAAGTTTCAGTTAAGTAAGTGGTATATACTATTGGGTGGATTACCTGTAAATATGTCATTTTTTATATTTTTGTTATTTATAGGTAAAAAATGAATTTATAGTTTATATAGCACATATTGAGTGACAATTAGAGCTGCTGGATAAAATTTGTGCCTCATATGGTGTACTTGGTTAAATATATATAAATTATATATATATATATATATATATATATATATATATATATATAATCAATATATAATTAAGCTTTCTAAGTAGCTAGTAAATAAATTCCTACATAAACGAATTTAACCTTTTCTGGGACCTCAAGATGAAAGAAAAAATTTACAACTGCATCATAAACTAAAGAACATACTGTGATCTTTATAGAAGTTATCTATTTTAGCAATTACCTGTCATCTACTCAGATAAAGGGATGAAAATGAAGCCAGAGAAAAGTAAAATTCAAAGGAGTTTTTTTCTATATATAAACTCAGGAGACCTTGCATAATTGAATCTTTTTTCATCAGGAGAGAATGATCTGAAATTGATCTTTTAGGCTATAAAATTGACAAACTTTTTTTTTTTTCCTGGAGAATTTAATGCCTGGAAAGTAAATGAGGAATTGTAGGTGATAGACTAAGACAATTATATGTCTAATTTTTTGCACACCTCTTTCTATATTTAGAAGCACCTAAATTCTGAATATCTTTTTTTATAATATGATCTGTTAAATTGTAACATCTAGGTAAAATGAGTACTACAGTTGTTTTATTCTATGAACTGAGAATTTATAATATGCATTGCTTTTTAAGACTTTAAATATTGAAAGTCAATGACCTCATGTAGTGTTCCTCTAACAGACTTGTATCTTAAAAGCTATCTACAATCTGCTTATTCTTAAATCATAATTTAAAATTATTAAAGAAAAAAGGAAAAAAAGAAGAGAAGGAAGAAAATATGGAAATAAAAAAGAAAGAGAGGGGAAAAAGGAAAGGAAGTAGCTTTTGTTTCTATTGCTTCCATACCAAAGCGATTGATTCTTTTGGTTTTTTAAATGCCATTTATGTCAAACACACTTCCCCAATATTTTTTTCATTCTTTAAATCTTTCAAAAATAGGTGAAATCTTGCCATGACAAGGGGCTGTGTTATATAATGTAGTGTGGAATTACATGATTAGTAAAATGAGATCAGCTGACAAATTATTATGCAACAGAAAGATTTGCCACTTGCCTAACCCACTCAGGTGCAGGTGCTTTGCATGTTCCCTTCCTAATGAACAATAACTCTGCAGTGTTAAGAATGCCATTTTCTATGTCGGCCATTATGCATGCCTTGTAGATTTGAAAAGAAACACTTCAATTTGGAATAATACAGTTGTATTACAGCAAAATCTTATTGTATGCAAAGACATCTCTTCTGCTTGTTTACCCACAGACAGCTGGTAGGTAGCTATAGATGAAAGACCCTCGACAAAGACCCACCAGAAGATGAGTTCAGGAAGAGGGCTCTTTGTCTTCACTAACAGAAAGTACTTACACAGTTACAGGTTTTCTCTAGGCTTTGACTTAAATTTCACAAGTGTTTCTTCTATTGATCAGGCATGGTTCTGGGCAGTTTTCAGGTGCTGGCATGATCCCCTTGTTTCAGGCTTCTCAGGTCTACTCTAGTCATCACCCTCTCTTCTTCAGCTTTTCAGCCGAGGTGAGTACTTGGAGAGTTGGATAATATGATATTCTTATGTCTTTTAAATTGTTGCAATATAAACTATTGCCTTGATTCCCTCAAGAGTCTTTCTTTTGATTACTTTGAGACCTTCCTTTTCTCAACACAAACCAGCCCTTGGACACCAAAAGTTTGTTTTTATTATTTCTGTTGTATTCTTGCAGATCTTTTATAATAAGATTAAATTTCCCCAAAGAAATGTAGATACTTCTGGCTGACTAAAATAGTGATCCTCAGATCCTGGCTATACATTAGAATCAATTGGAATTTAAAATGATTAATACTCACATTCTCCATTAGTAAAATCACTAATACACCAACCCATGAATTGTGTTTAATTATTCTGGCATGTGGCCTATAAATAAGTATTGTTTAAAAGCTGTCTGAGGAATTTAACATGCAACTACAGTTAAAAAATGAAGGTACAAGAAGAATTATATACAAATAAGAGTCAAAAGTAAACTATACTGATTAACATTTTCAATGTATTATTTTGTTATAACTACTTAACACTATAGAAAAAATTACCCGTAAATATCAAATAATTGTGTGATTTGTTTAATCTTTAGAATTACATCAAATATTAGACAAATAGAAAACTAATGCAAAAATCTGTTCAATGGAAATTAATATAGGCAGGCATTTTAGTGGTGTCATTTTCTTTTGGAATGTTAATGAAAAAAACTCTTTGATACCATTGATTCAAAAATAAAAAGTTATTAAAATAAATCAAGGGGAGATATGACCTAAACTATGATCTTTATTACCTATTCTATAATATTTATAGGGAAAAAAGGACTTGAATGAGAAATTTTTGTGATTAAAAAAAATGCCATGACACAATGACAATAAAACTGGTATAAAGATGCAACCTCCAAATAAACTTTTTGGACTCTAACACACAGAAATACACATTTTAGGAGTTTTAGAGCATATTTCTCACTATTTTTTTTAATCGTTAGTAAACGTGATGTGGAATTTCTGTATATATTTGATGTTAGAGAATAGATTTGTAATTCAGAATTCTATTAATTGACATAAATTGAGCCAGGCATTGCATTAGGTTTATATAAACTATTTCTATCTGGTGTTTGTTTTGCCTCATAATAGCCAAAATGAATTGACTACTAGGTTGTAAAATTTATTAGACAGATGCATCAAATAATTTGAATGACACTGTCAATAAATAGTATATGTAGAGAAGAGTATAATTATAGTAATAAACTTTCTTTTACAGTACTTTTGCTTTGTCTTTTAGAAATAAAGCTCAGGTTTGTTTCATGAGTGGTATAGGCTCTTAAACTTTTGACACTAGTATCTTGAATCCAATTTGACTTTTCTGAACTGATTAAAGGCCTACCTGTCATCCCTATGTAATTATTTTGGTGAGTATCGTGGGATATACTACATTAGGAAGAGATGGCCAAGTAAGAGTTTATTCTGGTTGTGTGCCAAAAAAAAGGTTATCAAGCATCTCCATGGACTTTTAGAGATCAGATAGCTTTTCAGTCTCTTCAGAGCCTGAGAGACTTCCAAAATACTGGGTAACATATGCCAAGTCAGTGGGTAATGAAAAAAGTGGCTTAATGTAGGGTAATGCTGCAAAGATAACTGGAAAATATTGACAGTAAAATTAGCATAAGAGAACACCTCAAGCATATTAAAGCAGTATTTTAGTTATGTAAAATTTATAAATTCATGCTTCCAGCACAGTAACTAAAGGGATCTGTTATTGAAATTCTATTCCATTATAGAGTCAAATGTTCTTTTATTTCCATAGGGAAAAATTCAGTCATTCCCAGATGCTTTTATCTTCCCCTTTTCTGTCAGTAGAAGTTTCACATTTGTACCCGAGCATAGAAAAATTCTATTTCACTGGAAGCCCTAAGAGACTTTTATCATATACTATTCTCCAAAGCCTTGTTACAAAATCCAAGCGTTTTTACATTATTAAATTATAACAAAAGTCTCGAGTCTCATAATCTATAACTATTTCCTTCCATTCCTATATTTACCTCGAAGGATGAGACTCTTCTTTCTACATTGACTCATCATGTTATATTGTGTATGTGAAGAATTTTGTGTCAAGCTTCTTTCTTACATCTCCATCTTATTGAACACACTGTCCCTGGATGATATTTTCTACTCCTGTTACTTCACTAGTATGTTGATTCTCTTCTGGACTTCTCCATTTCAGTATTTTACAAACATTTAAAAACAATATTTCTAAAATTATACTTCTTCATTATCATCCCCCCATATTTTCAACCTCAAGTATTTTTCCTCAAATGGCTAAATTTTTGACTTCTCCTTTTACTTCTTCCCTTACATTAACTTCTGGACAGTACAGCTTCTACTGCCACTGGAATCTCTCCCTAGTTCCACCACCACTATGCTGGTACTGCCTTCCAACAGGCCACCTAGAATCATATTTTATTCTCTCTCTATTCATTTTTATTTCAGTTTTGCTCTATGGGGCTGTTATTATTATTTTTTCCTAATTTTATTGAGATATAATTGACATAGAACTATTTAAATTTAATGTGTAAAACATGATGGCTTGATACATATCATTGACCCTATGGCAAAATTTAAAATTACCTAATAAACATTTTAAAGCCTTTTCTAAAGGCTGTGCTGCTTGATTTTTTATTACTCTTTCCCTCACAGTATTTGCTTTAGCTGTACTGAACTAATATGATTTATTCTTTCTAACTTATTTACATTAGTTGAGACTCTCTTCTTTGCCTATTATATTCTCTGTGGAAACTCCTCTTTCTATACACATTCATACACATAATCACACACATATATACACACACACTTTATTCACTTGTCTGCCTAGTTCCTTTTTAGCATTTAGTTCTTATTTTAGCTACCATTTCCAATACTTTCTCAGACCAGTTTCCAAACTGCCACCCTTACCTTCTCTTCTGTATCTTCTCTTAGTAGCCTTCCCACCTTACCCACTCCAACCACAGTTCTCTCAGCCTCTTATTATAATTGCTTATTTACTTGTCTATGTAGTATAGTATGGGTGGGACAAGAGTTATATTTGCTATAATTGTTCATTTATCCCTATTTTGGGCAAAGACAGTGTTTGACATGGAGGAGGCTCTCATGAGTCTTGGGTGCATAGTTCTAATTACACTTTACTCAGTGTCATTAATGCCATTAGTTTTTGGTTTTTCTGTCTTAGATCACAGGAGTATGCTAAATTTGGAGAAATCCTGTCTGCACCCATCACAATGCAGGCCTTCAACAAATTTGAGGATACTATATTAACAAGTAAAGAATAATTGCTTTATTAAAATCTTGATAACTTTGTGGATAGAAGGCTGACATATGTGAAAACATTCTTGAATACTATATAAAACTGTACAATTATGATTTATTGATATAAATGATAAATTTAGCAGTAGAAATAAGAGAATGAGAGCAGAAATCAACTTTTTAAATCCTTTTGCATTTGCTTCTATTACATTGTACATTTCCTGGTCCATTCCTTGTCCTTCACTTAGATTAAATGCTAGAAGAACCTAGGATGGTATTATGAAAGTTTCGACATCTGATCTCTGCCTTAGAAAATAGTTGTTTAGTGATTTCTGACTTTTATATATGGCCTTCCAAACCCCGAAAAGGGTTTGACTAAAATGCTCTAACCTACCAATCTTTTCATCCTGCTTAGAGAAGTCTGTGTCAAACCTTGAACGTCTCCCTTTCAATAGCTGTCCTTCACACCTGCAACTGTAAGCCTCCTTCTTCAACTATGCTGCTATTTGTTGTGTTTTTTTTTTTGAGAAATTTTTAAAATTATTATTACTGATTCTTAAATATTGTTTTTCTCTAGGAGTTTATATTTGGTCCCTCCATTTTCAATATAACTGCCTTCCTTCTCAGTTTATCAGCTACATGGTGATGAGTACAAAATCAATCATATAGATCATATGTATTATGCTAGGCCATTTTGTTTCATGTCCCTTACTACCAACTGAACCTCTTATCTGGATAAAAGCATTTAGAAGTCAAAATTTCAGATAATCAGCCCCATTTTGTCTCCCAAAAAACTATCTTAAAATTTTCTGCTTTTTAAAAGCCATAATTATTTGACTTCATATTCATTTTAGTATATAAATGCCAGATAAGGCAGGCATTGATAAAATATTTTATTTGAGTGATGAAATCTGTATCACAATAAAGAAAATGTTCATATGGATTGGTGAGTCTTCTGTTGGAATATGCATGGGTGTGTAAACACCTCTGTGTATATGTGTGTGCCATGCTTTATTTTTGCTTATTTGTTTGAGTGTTTTTCCAGCCAATAGTGGTTTTTCCAATCCACTAAACCATAAGACAGGTCCTTAATTCTTAAGTGAATGTAATCAAAATGTCATCAGGATTTTGAATGGACCAATGATCACATGAGAGGAAATTAAAAAGTGGAGCAGAGATATAAAATTAAAAGTATGCTATAAGGTCATTTCTTCTCCACTTATCTAATCCCCCTTCATCTTTTATGCCTCTAGCTGGATAATTTTAGTGAGGGCTGTATTTTGCAGAGTAGTTGTCACTAAACTTAAAAGAGACATTTCCCATTTAGATTAGAGGGGTAAAGAAATGCATTTAAGTGTAGGCATCAATAAGAGAATAGGTATAATTAAATTGTGTATATATATATATATATATATATATATATAGTATTAAAGCAAAGGCTTCTGAGGATATTGTGGCATGTTATTATTCCAAGGAGTTGAATACTGAGCAATGTATATAAGGGATCATTAAGCACCCAAATATAATATATGCATATTTAAGTGCAACAGATCATAATATTGCTTAAAGCTTATCTTATAAGCATCAGTTATACTATACGGCTCATTTATTAAACAAATTATGCAACTTTTTAATTCTGAGAATGGTAAAAAAAATCTGAGCTATGTATGCCGTACTTTAATTCTATATATTTGGAAATTTTTGTTTTAGAATTATGTGTAGCTTTTTTGTATATATAAGTCTTTTTCCTTAGTAGCAAACATAGACAAAATGATGAGAATATTTAATATGCTGAGTAGCTGCTGTGGGAGACAAGTCTCTGGGTGTCTCATGTTTCCACATATCTCATGAGCAAAGTACTGACTGCACTTTGTCTGACTACATTTTTAAGATGTTTGCATAGTGACTATAGAAGATAGAGATAGTGCTCACGTCTGTGGTAAGGGTCAAGTTTGCTTGCAGTGTCTGATAAACAATGTCTCCTTCTGAAACAACAGGCAAGACTGCTCATTGCCAAAAAAGATTTGGGTTTCCTAATCTTAGGGTTCCTCTCCTTGTATATAATACAACCCATCTCATATGTAGGTGTTATCTAGCCCTTTTTGTGTCACCCTGTGGGAAACTGGAGATCTGAGAAACAGTGGGAAATTGCTGCTACTCTGTCTAATGCTATTTCTGTCGTTCATTTCTAACTCAGGAGTCTCAAGTCTTCTAGTATCTTCTATGGAGACGTAACAGGCTAACTTGCTAGCTTGTCAGGAGGATAAAGTCTGAGACCCCTCATAGCTCTTGACAGTTACTTCTTGTCAAGTTTATAAATGATTCATTCTTAATGATAGTTTCATCTAAGCATATTAACATGCAACTTTGATGGTGAAGAAAGATGCTCAAATTAATTAACAGTTTGTCCTGACTCATTCAGACACAGTATTTGAACTCTGTTCTGTCTGCTTAAAATATATATATTGTTTCTACAGTACCAAACACTAAAAGTGAATTAAGCCCCAATTTTCAATAATCTCTATCATTTATCAATTATTTATTAAATTATGTTTGTATATATGTGTTTACATTTTATTGTTCAGTTTTCAATCATCTGTTAATCATAAAAAAAATAGAATCCTTAAACTTTGTGTTTAATATTCTCAAAGGATTGTTCAGTTTAATATAAAATTAATCACAAATCTTGGTTAACGTGACCATTTAGCATTTTGTATTTGCAAGGCTCTTATATATATTATTGAAGCTATTATTTTAAAATATCATATTTTATTTAAATATGATATTTTATTTAAAATAAAGAGGTTTGGATAAGGCCTCCATTGCCCTTGCCACATTTTGCTAATTCACATCTGATTTCTGTGGCAGACAGTTCAGTGGGAGCTCAGACTCCCCCGTCCTTGCCAGCATCCCCCACCCAGCATAAGCAGTATGACTTTCTCACTCAGTGTCTTTTGCACAGCAGGGAGTTCATCTTGCTCTCAGCTTTTATGCAAGCAAAGCCAAATGCCCGGGGAATTAACATCCCTGGGGGGAAATTCTCAAAGAAGAATAAAAGACTTTCTTCATATAAATGTCTTTGCCCTTTTTTTTCAAGGTTCACAATTCTGGGAAGAATCCTGTGGGCCTTCAGAAGGTACCTCTGGATAATGTCTCTTTCTCACAGCAGTGACCTCGGCAAATTTTCTTCATATGGACATTTCTTCCTTCTTTGACTCACTCTTGAAGCTGTCTCTTTTCTGCCTCAAGGGTTCACCTTCCAAATATACTACTATATCCCTGACAACCCTGCAACCGAATGCTTTCTCAAGCTTTGTTCTGGACAGAATCCATACTAAAATATAATTTAATTGAAATGTGTTGAATGTCTACAACACATGAGGCATATTATATACATCAGCTTTGTTACAATATCAGGTAAATTCTATGATATTTTCTCTGTTTTCTCAATTTGACAGAAGAGGAAAATATGACATAAGAAGTTATTATTGAACCCAGGTTTGTTAATCCAATGCCCATGATCTTTTCTACTTAATCTAAGTCTATAATGCTCAGTCAGAAAGAACTAGGAGCATTTTTAGTTAAAAAATATCACTATGTGATATTCTTGGATAGATAGTATCAAACGTAATTCTCTATTTTTAGACCTAACTCTGACCTTCAATCTGGTTTTATTCTGCAGTCAGGGGTTTCTCAACCTTGGCACCACCGACATCTTGCGTTGGACAAGTCCTTGTTGTAGGAGTCTGTTTAGTAAATTGTAAAATGTTTAACAGCATTCGTAGTCTCTACTCACTACGTGGTTGTAGCTTCTCCCCTTCCCCCAAGCTGTGCCAACCAGAAATATCTCCAGATATTGCCAAATTCCCCAGAGTTGGAGGCAAAATCCCAAATCTCTCCCCTCCACCACCATCCACACACACTGTTTAAACACTATTTAAAACCACTGTGCTGGACTAAGCTTCTAAAACATAAAGACTGCAGAGATTGCCCTGTCCTTTTGTTCTCTAGCATCTTTCATAGTGGTTGACACAGAATCAGGGCTCATTAAATGTATGAGACTTCAGAAAAAGAAAAAGAAATACGTTGGAATTAAAAAGAAAATCATAAAAGTTGACATTTCATTTATTTTAAGAGTCAGACATCTATTTAAATAAAGTCATTTACAAACCATTTTTTTGCTTTATCAAATTTTGATTACTAATATTATTTAAATGTATATATTTGTTTCCTCAGTTTTAAACAACTGACCTCTTGAGAAAGAAATGTGCAAGAAAAGAAGCCTTTTTTAAAATTGTCATTTTCTCTTTCAGCTAAAAACTTTAAAATAAGTATTAAAAAAAACTTTAAAATAAGTATTAAATCTATGTAATAAATTGATTAATTTCAATAACTGTAAATTTGTGTGAGCTCAGAGAAAAGCGTCACTTATAGTTATTTATGGCTTATGCTATTTCCATGTTTTTCATTAACATATATTCCATCGAAGATTTTACACCTTCCATAAAATATATTTTCATTTACTAAATGGTGTAAGTTTTCCACACAGACTGGAGGTCAGATCTCACTGTGTGGATCTCACTGTGTTAAAATTTGGTGCCAGCAGGGTTGCATTCCTCTCGAAAGCTCTAGGGGAAATCTGTTTCTGTGTCTTTTCCAGTTTCTAGAGGCTGCCTGCATTCCTTAGCTCAGCAGTGCCTTGCATTTTCCAAGCCAGCAATGGCTGGTTAAGTCTTTCTCACATGGCACCTCTATGACACTGACTTTTCTTTTGCCTCCTGTTTCTTTTAAGAATTTTTTTTTATTATATTGGGTCCACCTCAGTAACCCAGAATAAGTTTCTTATCTTGAAGTCAGCAGATTTGCCTCATCAATTCCATATGCAATTTCATCCTCTCTTGCCATCAGGGATTAGAATGTGTACATTTTGGGGTGGTAATTATTCTGCCTATACTTTGCCAATCAGTAATTATGCAATATAAGATAAATTATTTAACTACATTGTACTAGTTTCCATGTCTATAAAATGCAGGTTATAAGAGTACCTATTTTATCAGTTTGTTATACTGAGTTATCACAGGTAAAATTCTTGGAATAGAATCTAGTATACTGTAGCACAGAGTAAATGTAGTTATTATAAGTATGTCATTTTGAAGCTAAGATTTTGTATTAAATAATTTATTTCCATTCTCGCTAAAAGGAGTGTAGATTGATGACATCTGCTTAAAGTTCTTTGAATATCTAATGACATTCAGTCTTTGAAAATGAAAACGTTGAACACAATTTCAACTTACTCTCAAAAGGAAGATCTTTCTGGCTTTATGTGCTGAAAAAAAAATCACCTATAGATATTATTAGAAAAGTTGAACATGTTTGCAGAGTAGATGAAGCAGTGAAACTCAAGTAGTATATATCAAATATATCAAAAAATTATCTTCAAAAATAGAAAGTTTGGGGACCCTCCCTTGAATGTTTTTCAAAGAACAGGTGTACAGGTGGTACAGGAGGAAGTAATTAGATTAAACAAGAGACTGTCACTCAGATTAATTCTATAGCATAATGTGAGGCATTATTTCAGAAGAATGAGTATTTAGATATCTGAATTAATCTTTTGGCCTCTCAATTAACCAACCAAACTATCCTTGTATCTTTGTTAGGGAAAATCGGGATATTATAATGACAGCTGCTTGTTAATGTGAGTAAAGATTACATGTTGATTGTGTAGCAAAGAGGGAAAGCTACAAAGAGTCGTCATATTCTCAAAATACAAAAGAAAATATGCAATTTCATTAACTAAATAAGAATTAAATAATGCTTAACTTTTTCTATGTAATTTTAATTTAAAGTATGGGTTTATATGTTCTCCAGTAATGCTATAAGATATAAGATTCAGTATTCTAATTGCTTTATTTTATGTTCCCTGAAATAAAATTATTTTCAAACCAATTCTAACTGTATTCATATCACAGGCTGCTATATAATTGTAAAAACATTTATTTTCAAAATAAAATTTCATTGCTTGGCAAATAAATTAAACTTAGGAGAAAATTGCTTTAAAAATGTGGAATCTTTCTATTTTGTTATTCAAACTTTCCCGGCTATTCTATTTGAAATATAACTTTAGTATTTATTTTCTCTTTAAATGAGAGACAATTCTTTTTCCAGTACATTTTGTGTGTGTGTGTGAATTTTGGTCTTTCTCTTTTGTTAGGTGGCATATTATTACTTTCCTTTCTTTGTTGTCATTGTAAATATCAAATGAAATAGATGAGAAAGAATTTTCAGTCTAAAAAAGTTCATAAACATGAATCATATTATTAAGTATTTTAGTCCTTCTATTGAGTCACATTAATTCTGTGAAGTTAATTGTTCATGCGAACTTCCTGGAAAGTATAGCTTGGCAGCTGTGTGGGGCCAGGAACTTGAAGTAGCATATGTGGTGGTAATGACAGTGATCAAGTATGTCAATAATTTAATTTTTAAAAAATAGCCTTTTATTTTTTTATTACAATGAGGTAGAATTATTTTGAATTTCTTCCAAGGAAGAAGACTTGAAAAGAGAATACAACAAAAAAAAAAGCAGAAATAAAAACCATAACTGGAAATAGACTTTTGGTCAATATCTTACTACTACTATTTTCACTTCTTTTACCACTACTACTACTACCAGCACCAGCACCACCATCATCAATAATAAAAACAACCATAACACGTAACTTGTGTCATACCAGAAAAAATATCAAATGCTTTATAATAAATTATTAAGTACAAATGTAATGAGTTTTCATATCTTTAGATCACCTCTATTAATTAATTTAAAAAATATGCTAGACCTAATATTCCTACTTCAGCCTCATCTTGAGAATTGTTAGTCCTGAAAGAATGGATATAATAATGGCTAGGTTCAATTTTGTCTAGTCCTATGAAAATAAAAACAATATGGAATTTTTAGAAAGTTTAGCAACATGTCTCCTAAACTAAGCTCTTGCCCCACCATTTGATTGCGAACTACACTTCAGGATAACTAGATACATTTTTATAACCCTTTCACGAATGCAAGAATAGAGGCTTATAGAGGTCAAATAATGTGTCCAAACTCATGCAGCAAGTTAAAGGTAGAGCTTTCTTATCAGTGTAAAATTTGCAATCTAGTAACATGTGAGTTTATGTCCTAAGGTATGCTAATTCAATATCATACCACCTCATCATCTATTAGGAATTTTTTTAGAGTGGCTTCTTGTATTGATAAAAAAAAAAAAGACAGGGCCAGGTGTCCACTTAATCCTTTACAAGCTTTAAAATGCCAAGTAAGAGACCTTGTGTTGTTTGTCCTTGGATTGTACATTTTATTTCTCATATATCAAGTTATGTATCGTTTGAGAGCATCATGGCATTTATTAATTATCTAAGCTGAATTCTCATTTTAAGTAAATGGCACCTTACACAGTGGGACCATGTCAAACAGGAGCCTTGACTGGGAAACAAATGTCAGTGTGGTGAGGAGCCTGCTGAGTGTTTAATAACTACAAATGAAGTGCACTGTTAGTGTTATAAAGCCTCACTCCATCACCCAGTAGGCTTCCTTTGTAAGTAAAGATAAAATGACTTGGACAATCTGTACTGAATCCATCAGCTTTAACTGCAAAATCACCAGGCAAGACAAGATGTCTTTTAACAGTATAGATGCTGAAGAGGATGAAAAAACAAAAGGTCATTATCTAATAAGAAATAAAAATAACTTCAATATAATCAATGATTGCACAATATCACGACTTTAGAAAATGAATTTTTGGAAAATAACTATACTCACAAGCTGTTTAACGTCTGTATATGCTAAAGAAGAGTTGGGGAGATGTATACATATACTATAAAGTTATTTATGTATTATAAATAAGATGAGCATATTATACATAATAAAAAGGTGAGTTTACCATGATAAGAAGTCTTTTTTTTTAGCAAAAATTCTGGTGTTTTTGACACTGTCCTAAATTACAGCTTGAAAAAAATTGCCGTCCTCGGAAAGGGTTATAGGTGAATAGAAAAAAGCTGGATTAAACATAAAAACATATGAACATTTTGTCAAACATAAATTATGACCTATTTGTTTAATAAATTTTATCTTTAATTCTTGAAATGATCATGTGAAATAGGTAGTATTATAACATATTTAAAACTGGTGAAATTAATGCTTAGCAGATTTAAAGGAAATTCAGTTTCAGTCAGGACAAGGGAGATAAAATCTATGATCCGGTCATGACACCAATGTGGCCCTGCTGTATAATTAAACAGACAAGTATGAGTCAGTATGAGTCCATGTGATCTGTTAGTGGAAGCTATCCTGACCAGAAAACATTAAAAGAAAAATAGAGAATATTTCATGGAAAGAACTACATGTGTGCATGTGCATGGAGAATGTTTAAACTAACATTAAACAATCACGTGAAGAAGTCCAAGCTGCCATATAGTTAAGGTGGTGGATGGGAAGAGAGAGAGAGGAAGCAAGCCACTGACTGAATATCTGAATATGAGCACATCATTGGCTCAGCTGGCACTTATTCAGTCCTGAAAGTCCCATCATTTGAACTTCTCTCCATCTCTCATTCTATTGCCTTAGTTGTTAAGTCCTCATTCCTAGGACCCTTGATCCTCTTTAGTAACCTATACTGATCACAACTACTCTCTTGTTCACATTGGAGGTATTAAAACTAATGTGGACTTGAGGAATCAGCAGGTTTGAGTTTGAAAATCTCATTCTTGTCCTAATTCCTGTAGAACATGCACCATGTACCTAACTTTGCTGAATGCACTTCATTGTTCTTATTTTTTACATGGAAATACAATCACTGAGCACCATATAAAGCAATGCATCTCTGCTCTAATGATAAGAAGTACATGCATGCTTACTATTACATGAGGTTTACAGAGCATTTTCCCCAACTACCATCAGCATTTTTCTATTGATATAGTTATTCTCAACTCAGGTGACTGTGAGAAAGTGGTCTGTTCTCTTGCAACTGATGCCTTGCAAGTATATCAGTTTATTTTAAGAGCTTATGACCAATGTTATGATCTTTTTAAATAAATAAGTGACAGGAACATATAAACATCCTTACTTAAAGGTTAAAGAGCAGACACTGGTTCCAGGGAAAAAATGAGTGCCTGAAAACATAGTGTAATTTCATACAATAAATGCATAAATGAGTACAGTACCAAAATTAGATCTATCTGCATATTTTATTTATTCTTGTAAAATATCCACTATTTATGTGCTTTCAAAATTATTAAGACTTTCTTTTTTAAGAAAAAAGAATCTTTCATGGAGGAATATGTGTAGGAAAGAAAAGAATACATTTTTACCTACCCTTAAGTCTAATAATGCAGTGACTATAATTAATACAATGCTTTAAAGAAAATATCTCAAGTTTCTGAACAATAAGGAAATGCTACCTTTCAGTAGTTCACACTCTGAGTCAGAAGATGGTTTCCTTTCCTTAAAAGAGCATAATTGGACCTATAATCTTGACAAGCATCTACTATGAATACTATTTATATTTAAAAGAGATAGCAGTAGGTTGGCCATTTTCCTTCCTGATGAATCTACATCACGATAAGTTCATCAAGCTTTCTTCAAAAATTAGCTCTACAAAAATTCAACTTCCTTTTAAAATTGTAGCTAAATACAAATTAGAAATTTTCTTTGTCATTATTTTTAAGAACATATCTATTAGCATGAATGACTAAGTTGTTTATATTTTGACATCAGTTTATTAGAATAAGAAGGAAATAATGGGGTCTCAGTCATTTACAATTAGTAATAGTGTACTTGTCAAATTTCAAAAAAAATGAATTCTTTGTATTTAAAATGAATATAAAATATAGCTAAAGTTACTTCAAAATGTTGTAAGAGCAATGCTATATTTTTTGAAAGTTAGTATTTTTTGGATATTTTTGTTCAAGAGAATACCACTGTACTTTGTCAATAAGTATTATTTAGAGGCTCCTAAAAAATGGCATCTTTCCTTAAATATAAATATTATAATTATTCACAATTATTCATACTTACCCATATAAACATATTTGAAAGAAAGGAAAGAAATGCAACAAGAAACCTAGAATGTTTTGTTTGATGTCATTGACTTTAACTAATGATTTATGGAGCTCTATTTTTAATGTCAAAATGTGTATCACATACTTATTGTGATCTGTTTCCTATGTATCCTTGTGCTAACAATACAAGCAAAGCAGGGCGAAAGTAAAATTAAAAAGGAGACAAAGGTTATTCACAGACTGTTTGCCCTCCTTGAACCCATATTGGAGGCTTTATCATTCTTTCAAATTATATTCAGTTTTGTATGGAAATTAAAAGAATGGCTAAACATGAGAATATATGAAAAATTTAAGTATGAAGTGCTTCGATGCTGATCTATTTCCAATTAGAGAGTTATTATTTTCAATCAAGAAGATATTTTCTTTACGAGTAAAGATATACTGCAGTATGTAGAATCTAAGAAAGCTAAACTCATAGAAACAGAGATTAGATTGGTGGTTTCTGAGGGGTGTGAGGAATGGGAAGAGGTTAGTCAAAGAGTACAAATTTCCAGTTATAAGATTAATAAGTTCTGGGGATCCACTACACAGCATGATGATTATACTTAACGATATTGTATTGTATACTTGAAAGTTGCTAAGAGAGTTGATCTTATGTTCTAACACACACACACACACACACACACACACACACACACCAGATAATTATGTGAGGCGATGGATATTGTATTTAGCTAACCTTATTATGGTAACATTTTACCATATATCAAATCATCACATTGAACATAAACTTATACATTATGTCAACTATATCTTAATAAAGGTGAATAAACAAGATATATGAGAGCATCGTTTTCTTTTTGTGAGTAATTAGTTTAAGAATATATTAACCTACTCCTAACCTGAGATCTAATCAAGGTGTTCCCCAAATATATATTATTATGCAAAAAGAGTAATGTTTATAAAGAAAGTCCAATACATCTCCCTATGTGACTCCAATGACTCATATATCTCTCATGTTAGTCTGCCTCACATTGCTCCATATAACACTGAGATTTATTTTGGCATTATTTTTTTCTCTTTGTTCTTTGTATGGAAAAGATTCAGTTATATCTTCAGGTTCACTGGTCTTTGTTTGTGCAGTATCTAACCTGGGAAATTTTTATTTCTGTATTTTCTTAGTTCCTTTTCTATATATTCACATTCTTTCCTCATTATAGTCATATTTTCTCATATCAATAACCTTATGGAGCAAAATTATGATAACTATTTTAATGTCCATGTCTTAATTATTTCAGTTTCATAATTTCTGATTCTCTATCAATTGAAAACTCTTCACATTGAGTTGCATTTTCCTGCTGCTTCTTAGGCCTACTAATTTTAATTTTTTGTTGGATGCCAACTATAAATTTTGCATTGCTGAGTGTTAATGTAGTCTTCTGAAGAGTATTAGACTTTTCTTCTGGTTAATAAATAACTTGCTGAGCAATTTGATATATGCAGGGCTTATTTTTTAACTCTTAGGTTAGGCTTAGAGAAGTGTATAAATTTAGTTACATTTTTAAACTACAGCCTTTCTGATGTCACTACTAAAGGCCCCAGGGATTGAATGAAGTCTGTCTTCTTTTATTAGTGAAAATTTAATCAATCTTTGGGTCTATGTGATCTCTGGAAAATGTCTAGCTTACAGGTAGGAGACACTCTTGTGGCTTCTCTTGGCTAATTTTTTTTTCTTCAGTCTTTTAGTTTTCATTAATATGTCTCATTTCTAAGATAGAATCAATGTCTCAAGAAAACTGGTTTATTCCTTGCCTTGGCTATCATCCTTAAGCAGAGAACTTCTTTCCCTTTCTTCCCCCTCTTCCTTTTGCCTTATTCCTTTTTCTTATCTCTGGTACCTTCCTGCTCTATAAAGTCCCAGGTAAGATCTAAGAAGGAGAATAAACACATGAAAATAGTGTATTTCATACCTCATTAAGTTTTTATTGATATTTATGTTATGTCAATTATACTTGATTATCATTTTCTTTACTAGACTTTTTGGTACTTCTTATGTTTGGTACTTATATTATCTCTCCTTGTGTTATTTGATATTCTCCTTATAATTATTTTGCTCACTAATAAATTACAGATTAATTAGAAACAGAAAGAAATTAAATCAATTTGATACTTTATTGTTATATTAGTAATGTATTTGTATTGAAAACAGAGAAGGAAATGTAATCAATTTAATTGTTCAGAGTTATATTGAGCCCATATTTGTTTCATAACTAATAATATTTTTAAAACTTTGAATTTTAACCCGGAGCTCTTTTTATAGAGAAAATCCATTGCTAAGCAATACATTTAATTTAAAAAAACAAAAAAAATCTATAATATTAGAGTAACTATATTATTTTTAGTAAATTGTTGATTCAAGTGTAATTTGATTGTATGAATATGTCTTGGGATAGTATGAAAGCTGTATTTGTTTATAAATAACTTTCAAATGATAAGTTTTTTGTTTTTTTTTTTTACTGATCCTGTGAGTTATATTTTGAGAAACAGTGAAATAAATAGCTAGGTAATAGAAGAAGTTTGTAACTGCAGATTTCTGACATCAATTTACAAATATACATAGTTGTATGAGTTATTTGATTAAGTGCATATTTATCATTAACAATCTAAACCATAAGAATAGAATTATTAATAGTGGCTTTTCATTTAATATATACTTTTTATAAAAAGTCAATTTCTTTTTGCATTCTTTATGTGAATTAAATAACACACCACAAATTATTTTCATGAATACATTTAATGGCCATAAGATAATATATATGTAAATGATCTCTGCATTAATATTATATATAATTCATTGCCCAGCTGAGCTTTTATCACAATTCAAATTCATTTGGGAATAATGAAGCTTCATCATTAATAAATCATCAAGTTATCTTCTAATGAAAACGGATTTTATTTCTGCTTTTCATATAAATTTTTCTAATATAAAGCCCATAATGATGGTTGTCTGTTATAATAGTCTAAATCCTTTCGTCATCAAAGTTATCTACTGTGTTAAACAACAAACAACTCCAAAACTCAATGGCCTAAAAAAAGATGATTATTTATTAGTTTATGATCCTTGGGTTTGTGATACGGGCACCACTTAATTTGGACAGCTAGTTTTTTCTCCATGCCCTGCCAGCCAGGCTCACACAGGAGATGTAGTCATTGGGTGTGTTGACTGGGGTTGTGGAGTCTCTGGAGGCGTCACTGACATCTGTGGGGCTGTAGCTCCAATGACTCGCAAGACTATTACAGCTGAGCTTCTCTCTTCATATAGTCTCTCTTCATTAGATCTAAGGATTCTATCCTGAGCCTCTGCACAGGCCATGATGGTCTGAGAGGACAAGAGTAGAAGATACAGGATCTCTTAAGTCTTGAATTCAGAAGTCATACAATATTGTCTCACACAGGAAGTCACAAGGGCAGCCCACATTGAAGGGCTGGATAAACAGACTTTACCTCATTATGGAAGAAAAATTTGTAGGCATAATTAATCTACACTATGCTATTAATTTTTAAACCACTCTTTATTTGAAATAATGCTATGGAGTCCCCCTGACTCTCCACATACACACAATTTATTCCAGATATCTGTTCCCAAATGCAAATTGTTTTTTCTGTTTTAATGCTTCCAGAAGGTACCAAGAATTAAAGAGAAAGATATTAGCTTGTTTATATAAATATAAAGAGAGGTAAGTGAAAACACTTTTTTGAGTTAAAAGATCTAGATTGAAGTCTTGGTTTTTCTTCTCTTATTAGCCATGTGATTAGAGCAAAGCATGTAATTTCTCTGAGTCTTTTCTCAATAATAAAATAGATATGAGATATAATTCTCATTACTGCAGAGTAGGGGTGGCCATTTTAGTCCCACACTAGACCTCCATTTATTTCTTCTCCGCTGGGAAAGGCATGGCACATGGGCGAAGTGGCTTCATTACTTTTGGCAGGTGAGAGTGCTGACTACACTGGCTCTGCTTTGATACCACCCAGTGGAGAAGGAAAACTCGTTACTGCTGGATGGAGGTGGAAATCCAGACATCGCACCTGGTTTCCACCAAGTTCACATGAGAGATAGCTCATTACTACATGGTAGGGATAAAAGTCTTGGCTTCCCACTTAGCCTTCTTGACCACCGCCCTGGCAAGTATTGGGTACGGTGCTGGCTGCCTCCTTACGGCTTGGCAAGGGTGGAAGTTTATGTACTCTACTTGCCCTTTGTTGGGATGCATAGGAATGAAGCCATATTTTTTTTCTTTGGCATTTGTTTGGCATAGAGCTGTCATTGTCTGAAAGTTTTATTTATTTAGGCTGCTCCTTTCCTGGTCGTTTGGCTTGAGAGAGCAAACTTTTCTCTTTTTTTTTCCGGGTCTTTTTTTCCGGTCTATGTCAGTCAATAGTTCCAGATTGCTAGCATCTTCTGTTTCAAATCTGAGGTAAACGAAGCAAAAAGAAAACCCAGGCAACTAGCCACTGTGTTGTTCTTCTGGTTTTGAGCTCCCTAGCTGGCCTTTCTACTTACCCAGTTTAATTTGTCTCCAGGTTTGTTTTATATAGACTATCACGTGTTCGTTTAGTGAGCAGGATAAAGAGTTGGCAGGCAGCCTGGAGGCTACGGAAGCTCCCTGGGCCACGAGAGCCAGTGTGCTGGGGTGAGCCACAGGCATGCTTTCGCCGGCGCCCTCTGCAAGCCTGGAGTGGAGGAAGCTACCTGGAGATGTGGGAGCCACCTGGGGACTGCTAGAGCCACCTGGGACCACTGGAGCTGGCCGGTGGCCTGGTTCTCCAGGAACCTGGAGTCATGTTGAGGCCAGGTAGGAACCTGGAGCCAAAGAAGCCTCCTGGAGCCAGGAACTGTCTGGAGCTACTGGATCCAGTAGGCCCCGGGTGAAATGGCAGCCTGGGTTGGAGGGAGGCCACCAGGAACTGACTGGGGCCACTGGAGCCTGCACCCAGGGTTAGCCGGGAACCTTAAGTCATAGGAGCCCACAGGCAGCCACTTAGGGTGGCAGGAGTCAGTCAGGTGCTGGGACAGGTCAGCCCTGCAGGCCACCGTGAAGTTGGGTGTTCACCTCGCTGGCTTTACACACCCCCAAGAATAGTGTCTCTCTGGAAGCTGAGCTCCCTAAGCTTGGGGTAGGGATGATGAGGGTAGAGCAAATCTCTTTCTTACCCTCCTTGAAGTGTCTTTTCTTACTTCTATGCTGAGCCCAGGGGCTGTAATCTTTCACCTGGAAACTTTGGCTGTCCTGAAATCTCTCACCTGGAAACTTTGGCTGCCTGAAGTTTTTTTCATTCACAGCTGGTTCAAGTTGATGTTTCAGCAGTTTCTATTTTGCTGACATCACTCCAAATGACTTAGTTAAATTTAAATATAAATTAAACTCCTAATAGTGTTTGATTAATTACCTTGGATTTATAAGTGAATTTGGAGAACTTTATAGCTTTACTGTATAATATTTTACTATTTGTTTTTTTTGCAAGTCTCTTTCTGACATAATGGTTTTTAGTATAACTTTTTGACATTCTTTATCAAGTATATCTAGATACTTCATATCTTCCATTGCTATTGTGAATAGGCTAGTTCACTATGAATATTTTTACTTATCCGTAAAATATAGCTAATGGTTGTGGGGTTATGTTTCTAAGAGCTCTATCGTGTGTGTGTGTGTGTGTATGTGTGTTTAGTAGATAATTTAGGAGTATTTTTTATAAGAAAGATGTCATAGAATTATCTTTATAGTCCAACGTGAGAGTCTTTTATGGTTAACGTTCACATTTCTTTTACTAAACCAGTTCATTTTCAAATATCTATAAATTTATAATTTCAATGATAACTTCAATACTTTTTGTGATATTTCTAGGTTTTTATGTATGTATTACTTAACTTTGTTAATTATATAAGGGTCATACATTATGCTATTTACATTTTTTTTTGCATTGAAGATTCAGATCAGTTTTGTAAACAAATTTAAATTTAATGAACTTGTTTTACTACTGTCAGGTAATAGCTAACAAGTTTACCAAATCTGAGAATGTCTGTCTATGACTATGTACACATTGCTTTGGAATCACAAACTTATTTTCAGTCCTTTGTAGCTATTTTTTTGTTATTTTTCTCATAGTTTGGTATTGCAGAAGAATTAATAATTTTGTTTTATATGGGTAATTTAATATTCTTTTTTTTTATCTTTATAGTCTTTCATTTTATTTAATAAAATGTTCTTCAAAAATTCAAATAGATACATCTTGATTTCTATTTATTGATATAAATAATGTGATTTTTTGCCATTACATAAGACTAATGCATTTTGCAAAATATATGAAAGTATAGAAAAGCATCATAAGACAATTAAAATAGTCCATAATTTTAAGACTGAGAGAAAATTTGATCAATAGTTCAGTATCTTTTATGATTTATTTTTGAGATATAGCTTTAATATAGTTTTAATAAATACATTTTAATACTATTACCCAGCTTACATTTGATATTTTTTCACTTAATAGAATAGTTGAACATTCTTCAATATGATTATTATCTTTTAAAATTATTGAATACATATACTATTGCTTCATTCATATTTATAATTAGTTGATTAATACTGTTATTACTTGATTCCAACTAAACTTCAATGAACAAAGATGAACCTAAGTCTTCTTTTATACTTCTGACTCTGTCCTTAGAATACTTTCCTAGAAATAGGAATTATAGGTTAAGGAAAACATTAAAAAATATATGTACATATAATTGAATTTCTTCTTCAGTGGCACGGATAACAGTATAGAAGACAATGCATTAAAGTTTTAATTCAATAATCATGTTATTTACTTTATATATATGTATATATATACATATATAGATATATAGATATAGATATAGATAAATAGATACCCTTTTGTCTGGAATTTTATTTAGGTAGGTATATGTTTTACTTTGTATTTTTAGTAAATCTATTCCAAATCATGGAATCTTCCATTTTCTTTAGGTCTTCAATAAGAGTTTGATTAGTGAATACATCTAAGCTTTGATGTTATTTGTTTTAACACAGAGGTGGACAATCCCTGCACTGTATTGATACATATATATCAATGGGAGAAATGGATAAAAACAAAACAGCCAGGAATGCCTTGAGAACACTTAAACACACAGACACACACACAACTAAGAATATCTTCCTGAATGCATAGGAATGTGATATGTAATTTCTGTTATAAATCCTGATGGGTTTTTTTGGTAAGATTTTTCTTTGCTGTTCATAATACCAACTGTAAACCTTAGGAATATTGTCATAGTTAAACTCAACTGTCATGATTTTCTACAGTAGGAGAAAATTTTTGACCTCTATATCCTTCTTTAAATAGTCAGAAGAAATGAGAGCCCAGACTTCTTACCTCCATCTGTCATCCTTTCAGTTGGGAATGTCAGGGAGACTTTTTGAAGATTTCCCTAGTTTTTATTTCCAGAGAAGTTTTTTTTTTTCTTTTTTTGTTTGAGAGGGTAAGAGGGGGTCATATAGCCTGAGTGAGGTGAGATAGATTCTCAATGCTCTTATCTAGCACTTGTCATTGAATTTGCATTTATTATACTAGTGGCACTTAACTGCAAATTTTCTATTTCCTGCTTTGAATCAGGTTTTCTCTGGTTCTTTTTTTTTTCAGTTATTTATTTCAGTGGAAGTGGGGAATTATGGATATAACTATTGTATTCAGTCTACAATATTGTCTAAAATATCTTCAGATGTCCGTTCAAATGATGATTTCTTAATCTAATAAAACACATGAATTGTTAACCAAATTTACTTTAATTTCATTCAGCCTTATAGTTATTTCTTAGCTCTTTCATGTTTATTATAATACTTAATATATAACACATATTACTAACTTATATTTTGTGGAATAAATTAGATAAGAATGCACATTTTATGGCTTTGTTCTTTGTCATTCAAGAAATAAGGGGCTTTATTTGGGTTGAAACAATTATTAAATTATACCTAGTCTCCATATCTCATGTCTAGCATTTCTTCTCTCTGACTCATTTTTAAAATCCTGGTGGTATAAAAAGTGTTTTGGAATCTTTAAAATGTTTTATGCCTGAAGTAAGTTAAAATTAATTGATTTTTGAGTACAGATGACCTTATTATGGAAACCCTACCCAATTGATAGAAATTAATATCTTCTCTGAAGTTAAGAAAAATATTTAAAACATTAAGCTTAATTAAAACTACTTCTGCTGTAATAGCCTGCTTTCCTGACACTTATGCACATGACCTGCAGAATAAAATGGTGAAGGCTGTTCTAAGAGATAGTGTGGAATTATTTATTATTCCTGACTATTAAAACCTTCTGTAATCGATAAAAGCCTAATGTAATAGTTACCAATGACAATGAAACTTTCAGAGAATCAAATTGAAGACCTCAGGTCCTTTTTGAAATGCAATTTTTATTCATCAAAGATAAACTTAGGTGAATTAAATAACTAGACCTGGATTTCCATTTTTTTTCCCAACATACAGGCTCTTAGTTTGGAAGGAGCCTTAAAAGTAGGTTTATGGTTCTATTCAACTGGCTTCCAGTGTTTGAAATAAGGACAGCTGACTATTTGAAGTGAGACTCCCTACTGGATAGAATTGGGTTCCTAAAAAATCACATTATCTTTGTCTCTGCATAAATACCACATAGGATAGATATTGTTGAGGTCAAAGATTTACTCCTATTTTTATTCCTAAGATGAAACAACAAGAAAAACCTACATGAAAAGGAGAATTTTAATAATATTTTAAGTAATATTAATTTTGAATAAAATTTATCATACAAGTTAATATGTCTTTGGTTCCATTGTGACTTACATTTTTTGATGACCATATCTCATTCATGATGCAAGTGAGGATAATTATTGATAAGGGAGAAACAGATGAATATAGATTATGATTGAGAATTATAGCCATCTTGCCCAATTTTTTTCCTGCAGTGCTCATATCTTTACCTTTGCAGAAATGTCTTGACTTAGCTTGCAGGTTTATGTGAATCTTATATGTATGTATTAACTAAACCAAGATGTTTCAAAAACTATTCCATGAAATGTTAATTACATAAGACAGATTATCATTGAAAAACAGTTTTTATAGGAACTTCAGGTTTGAGAACACAGGATTCAAACAAGTGCAGTAGATTTTTCAGGGCAGCAAATCTCAGAGACTTTAATCTGCTAGCATGTGTTTTTAATTAATAAGAAGGAGAGATGGTTGGAAAATTTTGTGAAACTATTTTACCATAACATATGACAACTCATTGGACTAGAGATTAAGGCCTTAAGCTTTCCAAATGTGTTTTCCCTTTTGAAGAATGCCTTGTTATGTCATTTGACATTTGAGAGTCTTTTGTACTTCATTATACCCTTGGAGCATATCATTTATATTCCATATAAAATTTTATGTTTAGATTTTTCTTAGTGACTCATTAAGATAAAATCTATGAATATTCTAGAGTATTAACATCAAGGGAAAATTACGCGTTTGTTTTGTTCGCAGATGCATTTGCTCCTAGAACAATGTCTGCCAAGTAAATGCTCAAATATTACTTTTACTTATGGAAACAGTATGCTATTTCTTTATAAGGAGGGCTTTGATTTTCTGTATCAACTTCTTTGAAAAAAATTGCCTTCCTGGTCTGCTGATGCCATAGATATGCCTTTGAGCTGAAAGCAGAGCATCTGTTTACATTCTTTCTGCCATTCCTACCACCCTGTGTAACTAGAGATGGTGTGACCATTTTTGAACTTGTAGCTGTAAAGAATTGCCTTTTGTCAAAACTGGATATAATGTATCCTCCTCCCTTATAACACTGTTAATAGCAGTTCTTATTAAAGTACTGCATGCCTAATATAAATTGATCCAAATAGCACTTCACTGCACTAGCCATGACCTAGAAAGTCAGAACAATTGTAATGATTGAAAAAATTGCAAAAGTCAGAATAGAAGTCAGTTAACACAAGACTAACTATTACCTTAAGAGCATTAGTAAGACAATAGAACGACTTAAAAATTCTCAGTTGCCAAAAATTATATGTAAGAAATGAGTTCATACATATTTGATTTCACTGAGGTAGAGATTACCATACTGTTTGTCATTCTCACTTTCCATCTCTCCTCTCTCTCAGTGATTACACATCAGTATATAAAAAACTGTTTCAATACCATTATCATTCTCATCACATTTATTTCTTTCTCACTAGATACTTTAAAAGAAGGATACACACACACACACACACACACACATATATGTACATATGTATATATATGTATATATGTATATATACGTATATATACCCCCTACATATATGTATATATGTATATATACATCTACATATATGTAATCTATCTATCTATATATAATGTATATATCTCACTTCCATATTCCTTGAGACCAGCACAATGCTTAATACTTAGTAAGTGCAGAACAAAGTATAACAGAAATTTTTTAATTTCTTCGATTTTACCAATATCAACTACACATACTTTTGTTAACTATTTTCTGAAATAACATTTAATTTGAATCCACCCCCACACACATGTCCTATCATATGCATGAGCAGAATATTTACCTCATTGAGATAAATTTCCAATGTGTTTTAAGTTGGAGATTTTCAACTGAATGTTTTCTTGGAAGTTTTAGTGAACATTGTTAGAAATACATATCCATAAATATTTATAGAAGGCTAAATATGAATGTTAATAAGGAAATGGAACTTTTCTGAATTGGAGGACATGTATTTCTTGAAACTCCAGTTATTAACAATAGCAACTACGGTATTTCTCTTCCACTCATTATCTTGTTAAGGGCTTTCTATAAACATTTCGAGAATCTGTAGGCAAAATACAGCCAAAGAAGCTAAACTTTATTTGCATTTGATTTTATTTAAATGAAATATTTGATATGCTTTTTTCCTGTGGATATTACAGTACACTATAACAACATTAATGTATGTACATAAAGCAATTTGAAAATAAACGAAAGCTGATAATGTTACTGGAACAAGTAGTGAACTTTCAATATGAATTATTTGCTGAAAGCTTACAAATAATAATTTTATTTGAATTAGAGGATACATACTTAAACCTTCATATTTGAAATCACAAAGTAATTATCTCAACTCTAAAACTAATAAGGAAAAACATAAACTGAAAATGTATTAGGAATTCCATTTGTAATATCATGGGGCACATATTGTTTTTTTTTTTTAAATTATTTTAAATTGTAAAATAGGATACAGGCCTTGGAATTTGTACCATAGCTTGAAAAGCATAGTTTTGTTCTGAATTGAGTATCACTGATTTAATCTTTATTTTCAAAACCAATGGCCCAAGAAATTTGTAGTTAAGAGACATCATCATTTGATGTTTCTTCTGTTGATCTTATTTATTGTTCATTAATTTTTTGCTTAATAACAATAACAAGGACAATGATAAGTAACATCTGTGGAATATTTACTATATGTCAAGGACTTGTCTAAAGTAGAATTCTTTTTCTTTCATATTTCATAGATAAGGAAATGGAGACATGAAATATTTGAACAGCTTGCCTAAGATGTCTCGGTAAACTGGTGTCTTGAGTTGGGATTTAAGCCCCTGCTTTGAGTCGGCCTGACTCCAAAGGTCTGTTCTCCTCAGTTCTGCCCTATGAGATGTCCAGATGGCACTTCTGAAATAACACAAATACACAAGATAACCAAAAACATCTTGTTAATACAAACCAGAAATAGAAAGGAAGAAGAATAGATTTCTAAGTAAAAATTAGATGCAACGAATGAAAATATTTGCACTTATGGCAAATGCTCACTCAACATCAATTTATCTGTATTTTTTCCATAGTTATTTGCTAGGACACAGACTACAAAGAATATGAAAACTTTCTGATACAGGTTTTTGGAGTACAAGAAAGTGGTAAAGGGTGTCACAGAGTAAATAGTGAAATATTCCTAGGAAAATCAGAAAAAAAAATTATTGGACAGTTATGTTACTAATTGACATTTGATGCACCTGAATACTCACTACTGTTATTCATTTTCTGTTGCTGCAGTAGTAGGTATTAAATATACAAAAGGAGAAAATCTTATTTCCTTAATTATAAAACAAATTAATTAAGTGACATCATACACTTTTATAACTAGGAAAAAATATTCTAGTTTATAAGTGTTGTTTTGGTAGTAATCTGTTTCTTATAAGTAAATGACATCTGAAAACTATTCACTATAGATAGACAAAAAGACTTAATTATGAGGTAAACAATGATAGTATACTTATTCTCGACTATACAAGTAGAATAAATTGTTGATATTATTAAAAAGAAAAATGTTTTAAGATTGAAACATATTAATTTTCTATTGTCTAACCTATTAGTTTCCCATTGCTGCCATAACAAAATATCACAAACTTAGCTGCTTGAAACAATACAACTTATCATCTTACATTTCTTTAGGATATATGTCCAACACAGGCTAATCAGGTGTTTGTAGAGCTGCATTCCTTCTGGAGTCTCTAGGGCAGAATCTGTTCCCTTTCCAGTTTCTAGAGGCCATTGTATTCCTAGGCTCTTGGTCCTTCTCCTTCATCATCAGAATAAACAAAGGCAGGTCGAATTCTTTCCATACTGCATCACTCTCACACTGAATCTTCTGATAACCCTCTCACTTTTAAGGATCCTTGTGATTATATTGGATCCACCTAGAATATCTAGGCTAATCTCCCTATTTGAAGGTCAGCTAATTATTTTCATTTGCAATTTCACCCACTTTGCTATCTAGAGTAATTTATTCACAGGTTGCAGAGATTAGGACATAGACTTCTTTGGTGAGGAAGAATGTCATTATTCTGCTGCTATACACACATGATTATGTATAACATGAGAAATTTTTACTCCACAATTATTTTCCTTGCTAGGTTTATTTTACAGCAGAATAAAATCCCACCTGTGAAATTGTCTTAGGTCTTATTTTTTGTTCCAATATGTAGCTTGCCTTTTAACTAGATATTTGTATTCTATATATATTTACGTACATCCTTTACATTTTTATTACATACATAAATATAGGTTATATATTCTGATAGTCTTGTAAATATTTTTATCATGATCTACATAATGTTTTATAACCTTTTATTTTAAATTAGTGAAAAGATATATTCCTAGATCCTAAATTCGGCACTGGATTTATTTAGACTATGGAAATTGTTGTTCTGAAATACTAGATACAAACTTAGATTGCAAATAAAGAGAATTTTATAATGAAATTCAAATTTTTTTTAATGGACATGACTCATGATATGTACACAGTATACATTAATCTGTCAATTGAAGGATTACAGTACTTCAAAATCCAAGTTTATCTTGATATGCTAAATGAATATTATCGCCTGATGGCATTTATAATATGACATTTCCTTACAAAGATTGCTTCCAAATTTGGTAATTTGAAGCATACTAGAGAAAAATTGAACAAATCTTTTATTGTTATCGAATGAGAAATAAATTTGATTTTCAGGAATTTATTAGTAAATTGGAATAAGATCGTTTATCATTGGACATAGTCATTAAGAAATACATTTTACAGCAAGCTAAATTAAATGATAGAAGGGTTACAGTGAACTAATGTTATTTTATTCCTTTTTCTTCTCTCGACTCAAATGATTATAGTCCTGACATGTAGCTTATCCTTGATGGATGAAGGGATACAATAAGAGAGGGAATGAGATAATAATGGTAAAATCAGTATTAAATCAGAAATATACTGAGATTCTGAGAGAAATCAAGATATGTGCTTCAATCATTAGTTTGTTGCTACTATTTGTTGGTTGATTAGCTGTCAATGAACCAAGAGAAAGATTTTATGAGAAGCAACTAGACTTGCAGAAAAAGCAGTTTAATACCCAAAGGACTGTATAAATAGAATTTATAAAGTAAAAGTGGCAATAACGTTTGCAGATCAGAAGGAAGAGAGTTTAACTTAATTCAAAAAAAGATAGCCTCTGTTTCCCCTTTAGTAACTTAAGTTCCTTATGACACTATGGAAGTTCCTTAGATTATTTAAATATGATAATCATTCTTAGCTTTTTCTCTAAATTAGGAGCCAGGTATATGTAAAACACAATAACTTATAGCATGTAATTTTACTCTCAAACCAGCTCATTTTAACATCATTAGTATAAATATTTTCTATGGTCAATTTAAATCATGTCTATTACCCATGAGTCATGAATAATTAAAATTCACAGACTTTCTATGGATTTAACTCTATTAAAAGTTCTGAATAACACATCAATTAAACTTTTACTATAGATGCTATACATGGCTTTGGTTGGACACTAAATATTTTTTAGCTTTATAGATGGAGAAATGGAATATCACTGGTCATCCTACCAAACACAGAAACAAGATCATGACCATGAAATTAATCAGCTTTGTTAATTCCTTCTGTTTTCCCAAAAATCATCAATGTTCTTTACTTCACTAAAATTTATGATAGATTTTGAAAATTTGTGTTCTTGTTCACAAAATTATCTATGTATTTTTCTTTTTTTGAAAATTCTCAGAATTCAGAAACTAACCTAAGTGATATGATTTATTTGTTAATCTGTATATCTACAAGAAAAATGAATTATTGATGAGCAATCTACACTTGAGATTTTTTGATATTGGGAACTTTCTCTTTAAGAAAATTGGTAATTGTTCTTTATCAAATAATTTGTCTTGGATTATTCATGTTTATCCACAAGGCCAAACTTTCCCCAGAATCGGTGCTGTTCTATACTATCTAACACTGGTTCACAAGCTCTCAGAAGAAACAGTCTGCTCATTTTGGTCCTAGGCCTTGCTCACAGCTTTCAAGCTCCATGTTTGGTCTGGCTGCTCCAGCAGAAGTAGTTTTTATTTTGATAGGAGGGAGAGTAAAGCCACAAGGATATACTGAATCTGCCATCATTCCAAAATTGTTAGCTAGTGAGATCTGTATAAATTAGTGAGTGTTTCCACTCATTCCAATAATAGTTACTTAAGCTATACAGAGGGTGATCTATTTAAAATATAATTTGTTTTGCTTTGTTTTACTCTAGAATCCTAAAATATATTAGCTGATATTTAAATTTTAGACTATATATTATATTGTAAAGACAATCTTATTAGTTGTGTGTGTGTATAAACAAACTATAATTTAAAATAAATTATTTAATCATAGCACTAGTACCTGGGGATACAGCTTTCCCTTATTTACTATATCAAATAAATATATTCAAAATCATTCTGAACAGAGCTAATTGAATAAATTAAAATATATAAGTCATATAAATGGTAAATTTTTCAAATATTAAGTTGTGGCAGAAAGAGGTAATAGAAAGGAAGTGGAATTTGGTGTCAGACATAATTAGATGTCATTCATATGCTCTCCAATTATTAGACATTTTGAGTAAGGTGCTTAAAAATACAGGAAACCTAAAAATATTTGGAGTGGGTCTCACTGTCTAGTGAATAATTTGATTATTTGAAGTGTACTCTGTGCTGGAGATTAAAACTTTTTAGATGCCTGTTCTGGTCTTATGTTTTGATCTATCTGTTCATTGAGCATGTAGTATGGACTAGCCAACATGCCAAGCATTTGAGATACAACAGGAAATGAGACTGGAAAATTCCTGCTCTCATGGAGTTTACAATCAAGTTGAAAAAAAATGCTATTTAAAAATTTACATATATTTCATTTGGATAATTTTTATTTACAAACCATATTTTAATTCTTCCCATACGTCTACATTTAGTTTACAATTTCAGTGTTTTCTTTATATTTGATGAATCAAAGGTGACATTTTAGCTTATGTTGTATGATTTTGAGCATTATTTTTGGCAGAGTATATGAAAAATGTTGCAATGTAAAAAAAGCTTCAGGGATATATTCCCTTTTGCAAAAGTGAAATGAGTTTGAAATATTTCTTCAGGACTTCTTTAATGCTGCTCATACAATATAAATAATGATTAAAGCTCGTAAAATTATAAAGTTAATTTTAATCTTAATCACATTGTTGACACATTTAAAAAGACATGAATTTACACAGAGATAGATAACAGTGGTAAAGTTGCTTAATGAAACTCTGTGAATCAGCTTATTCATCTGTGTGTATAACATTTGGCATGTGTTCAGTTAATTATTACTTCTTTTTTCTTTTCACTTTCCAGTTGGCAATGCTTTATCTAGTTACTGCTGTCTATGAGGTAGTATGTTAGTTAGGATGCGGAAAGCAGCCCAAAGACTTTTGAGATTGTCACATTGAAAGTAAACTATTAGAAAAATCAAGTGACAGGAAATAAAATAAATAGACTAGTTGTGGTAGTCTAGAATTTCTACCAAGTGCTAAATTCCAAGATATTCAAACTAGACCATTGAAAGGTATTTGAGGTGGTTATACAAATTTACTATGAAAAATACTTTATGACTTTTTATTAGCATTTTCATGCCTTATCCTATTCCTCAAAGCATTAAGGAAGAAAAATTTAAACCAATAAATGATGGGCAGTATATTATCTCTTTCTTGCTTATTTTCCTTTCACTCTCCCAACACAAATATTTTATCACAGATCCTACAGGAGATGCTGCCGAATTCACCTTCTCCTTTAATATTCTTGGACATATAAATTGCATTTTCCAGTGTAGCTATGTTTCTGAATTCTACCCAGTGATATGTGCTATGGAATGAATGTTTGTGTCCTCCGAAATTCATTTGTGGAAACCCAGTTTCCAATAAAATAGTATTTGGTAGCAGGACCTTTGGAAGGTAATTAGATCATGATTAGGTCATGATCTTAGAGCTTTCATAAATGGGATTAGTGCCCTTATAAAATAGACCCCAGAGAGTTCCCTCAGCCATTCTGAAATGTGAGGACACAGTGAAAAGATGGTCATATGTGAAACAGAAAGTGGATCCTCACTAGATACTGAATCTATAGTTCCCTTGATCTTGGACTTCCTAATTCTCCCAGAATCATGAGAAATGCATGTGTTTTCTTTATAAGCCACTCCATCTACATTATTTTGTTATAGTGGCTCCAGTGGACTAACATGATATGTTATTGGAAGTTAAGTATGCCTTTTTCAGATGTAAGCCATACATACCTCTTGTGATTTTCTAATAGATAACTATTGCTACAAAACTTAGCAACTTAAAATAACCACTTTAATTTTTTCAAATGTTTTGGGTCAGGAATTTGAGAAGAGATTAGTTTGGCTGTGCTTGAGTAGAGGCTTTCATGAAATTACAATCATCTGAAGGCTCCCCTTGTCTGGAGATCTTAGATCATTCACATGGCAATGTGTTGATGCTGGCTGTAAGCTAGAAGTGCAGCTGAGAATTGTGACTGGAGCATCTATATGGGCCTCTCCAGGAAGAAGTAGCTGGAGTTTTTAAATGGCATCTGCCTCCTCTGAGAGCAAACATTTTAAGAAAACCAAGGAGAAGTAGAATTTCCTTTTCTGAGCTAACCTCAGAAGTCACATTGCATCACTTATACCACACTGCGTTGATTGAATTCCACCCAGATTTATTGGATGGGGACATAAAACTCATACTTCAATGAAAGTATCAAATAATTTAGGGACCATTTTTATAAACTTCCATGCTGCTTTTTTTCTCTTCCTTTGAGTCATCTGCTTATTGGTGTCAGGATGACACTGGAAATATGTGAAATTTGGAAAAGATTCCCCTAGCTTATGTCCTTGATAAAAACTACATGGATGAGGTGCTCAATCCTTCATTCCCATAATATAAGAAAGACATTGATTACTATTACTCATAAGACAATATACACTTTTATTGTATTTGTTATGGCAGTTAACCATTCACACACACACACACATACACACACACACACACACGGTTTTCCTTCCCAAGAATATGCTTTTTCTCATTAAAAAAGTTTGGGTTTATAAACAGCACACACTTTCTCTAGATTGGGGGATATGATGTATTTAAGCACTACTATAGCTTTTTGTCAAAATTAGAGAACAGTTAAAATAATTATAACATTAATTGTTATAGCATTGATAATTAATAATTAACAATTCAGTTCTAAGTTTTATTCATGTGATTGAATATCAATTAACTTTTATCTCAGTGACTTAAAAAATTTTTTAACCTTGCAAATATGTTTTCTTAAGAATTATAAGGCTAATATAATTAACATCATATAATTTTTATGAGGATTGAGATCATTAATGAAAAACATGTTTAGCACATAATCAGATTCAAAACTGTCATCATTTTTTATTATAGTTTAATATTATTTAGTATGTACTGAGAACATATGTATTTGAAGTTCCTGTGCATATCTCACTATAATTCAAACAATAACTTATAAATTAAAAACCCATTTTAATCCCACTATGAAATAAGTAAACTTAAATTCAGAGAACTTAAATCACTTTCAAAACCAATAGAAGTATGCTTGAGACATAATTTCCATATAAAATTCTTGCTCATTTGTACATTCTAGATCTGCTCCCATTTTATCAGTTGAAAGTGTACATTTTTTCAAGACATCTGAGAAAAAGAAACCAGACATTAATCCCACAGTAAAATGATTTCTTCTTTGTGATTTGTTCACATAGTAACTTATGGTACTTATTACTTATTATATAATTCTTATCACCTTTGTGTGTGTGTGTGTGTGTGTGTGTGTGTGTGTGTTTGTGTGTTTGTGTGCGTTTGTGTGTGTGTGTGTGTGTGTGTGTGTGTGGTATTTAGTACTAATTTGTAGTCTCTAGGTTACGAGCTGTATTTTATTATTATTTTGTCTACAATTCTTCCCACCATATTTAAACTCAGTTTCTTAAAGGGAAGAGCTATTGAGAAGAATCCATGCTTAGGAATTTCTAAGATTATGGAAGGAACACTAAATTAATGACTTTTCTACCTTCTTAGGCAAATTTGCTGTAGTTATTTTTGTAGTGAATGTCTGAATGAAAATTTGGAGAGTCTTGTAATAAAACCTTAATTTAAAATGGCTAATTATAATCATTAAATTCTTAATTGTTTGCTGTGTAACACTGATAACACTTTCTTATGTGTTATGTGTAAATTAAAATGTTTGCAAATAAATGTAACCACAGAGACTACTCTATTCTGCTGAAAATACCTGTAAGGGTATATCAGGGAGGAATTATCATGGAGTATGTTTCCCAGGGGCCACTTGAGTATTTTGAATTATAATCAACTTTGCACTGAAAGCTGCCAGGAAAATTCAAGTGTCTTAGTACCAACTTGACTCCCCACTCATACCTTTCTCTCAGATTTAGTTCCTCACCCCAAAGTGTCCACTGACTTGGTTAAGCTGGTCATTAATTCTCTATAATAAGGCTAAGCTAGTCAATCTAATGGCAGACAATATTGTGTTTGTGGGAAATATATTTTCTTCCATTTATTTTCTGTAAAAGTGGACAACTCTTAAGATTGGAAAATGAGCAGGTCAGTCTTTATCTTCTCATTTCTCTTACCAATTTTCTTATGTTCTTTTCCCCATTAAATGAAAAGTCTTAAATTCTGAAGGCTTGGCTATGAGGTAAAGAAAATAAATTAACTAAAAGACTATAAAGGATGACTCACTTGGTTCGAATAGAATTGCCATAAGACCAACATTTTGCTCTTCAAATAAAATTTAACAATGGAAATAGGTGAATAAGACAGAAGTCAGCATAAACTTTTAGCTGATTAAAAAACAACAACAAAGGACTGAATAAGGAATGAAGCTTATTTTAAATAAAAGTAAAATTGTAAAGTAAAAAGTAAAATCTACTTTCCTCTCCCTTTTATATTTGTATTTCTTCTTTCATTCACTTACTCAAAAAACAAAAAAAAAAAAAACAAAAAACAAAACATTAATGTAAAACTAAATTGTCCTGAAAACTATTATAGATAGTGAGGAGGCAAAGACTAGAAAGAACCACTTTTTGGTCTTTAGGAAATATTTTCCAGAATGTGATCCATGAAAAACAAATAGTCTATAGTAGTCTCTGAAGGTGCTCATAGGCAACTTAGTTTAAGAGGAAAGGCAAATAAAGACATTTGTTTTACGAATTTGTTATATTAGATTTATCTCAAGAATTTTTATGCTTTTAAAAGTGGAACATATGATAAAAATTTGAATATATCAGTTAACATTTCATCAATAAGATACAATTTATCTTAACCAACATATTTCATAGCATTTTATTTTTAAATGACCATTTTTAATGTATACTATTGTGTTGCTCTAGATTCTCAATTCACAAAATATTTAAATCACTCCTAAACTGTTCAGCTACATGTAAATACATTTTATCACTTAGCAATTATGACTATACAATTTAGAAATTTAAAAAAAATACAGTTAATGGATAACTTACTGTGTGCCCAAGGGTGATTATTCAATAGTGAACAAGGCAAGTTGCCCCAATTCAGGAACTTTATATTCTAGTGGGCAGAAACACAGTAAATAGTTAAATAAATATAAAACAACATTTACATAATAATTATTAAAGAAAAATGTAAAGCAAGATAAAAGGATGGTGAATAATAGAATATCATTGTTTTAAATAATATGGTCATTTGGAAGCTATCTGTATAAAGATATTTGAGGAAAATGGTGAATGAAGTGAAGAAGCCAATCAAATGAATTTTGGGGTGAAAATTATTCAATAAATTGAAAAGAATAAATGAACTATTTCTAACAGAAACCTGTAACTGTAGAATATGAATTTGGATGTACTAATGAAAATAAATCATATCAGTGACTAAAAATGAAGGGATATAAAGAAAAAAAGTCAAGAACGACACATTTTTAAAAAATACAATCCATTCAACCATCATCTCTTGTGTTATGAAATTTTCTCTATCAAAATGATGAGTCATTTTTCATATAAAGCATAGAGTACCTCCGTTAAGTTTTTCTAGAGTATACATAAAAAAACTGTTTTTCAATATGAAATTGATTAAATTCATTGTAAAGTATTTAACCATAGTATCATCATTCAAGTGTGATATGGAAATAAATTATAAGTCACATTTATCTTGACAAGTTTATAAAACTATTCATGAAAAATATGGAGTGAAAAATATGAAGAATTACTGGAAATAAGTGTTTATAAAATAACAGAAGGCACGATGAAATGACTATTATATATATATGTGTTCTTCCGGGTACCTCACTACAGAATTGGAAGAAATTACTAATGACCTGATTATAAACCAGTTCATGAAACTGACAATAAAGTGCCCAATTAATTATCTTTACTTATCATCGAAACTTCATGAATGAGGCATTGAATTTCTTATTCAGATAATTTTTGAGCCATGATCTTCATATTCATTCCCTCCCTTCCTATACCCCCATCCCATCTTGCTATCTTTACATAATCGGGTTGTATGATCAGATGGGTTAGGTCAGCTATAACTGTATCACATGATTCTGATGCAGAGAAGTAATGATGGGATGAAAACCATGCTGGTCAAAGCAACAGGTGTTCTCCTGTTGACTGCCTCCTTTGACTGCCTAATACATGTGCAGTTATCAGTGTGGGTGACTGATGTGGTACGATGCTAGGGCATAAGTAGGTTAGACATCCAATTCCTGGTACTTAGAGAACTGCTCTTAAAGTCTCCAATAATTTCACATAATTTTAGTGAAGAATAAGCTGTTTCCTCCCTAAAGAGTGGATGAAAGCAGTGTAGGGCAAAAGGGCAGATAGGAACAGTAGAATCCTCTTAAAATATTTAATAATGATTATTGATATGGATTTGTGAGAGTTGTTAGCATCTTCTATTCACAATTTACAGGGAAAAAAACCCTGTAATCATTTTATTAATCTTGAAGTCAAAAGCAATAAATAATTTATCCGATATTGTAATAATAGAAAACAGTCTCCAGTGTAGTTCTATAAAACTGACATTAAAAATGTGGTTTCCTAAGAAATGCCCTTATCAGATATTGTAGAATTATAAGAATTGTGTATAATATGTTTAGAAAATACTGCATATGTTACTCCTCCTCCCCCCTTTAGTAATTAACAAAAGGCATTCATATGGTTTTACTAAGTAATACAGAAAAGCAATTTATTTAATTTGTTTATCTAGAATTTCCTAAATGTATTTGACCAAAGAATCTTTTGTTCTGATAATATAATCCTGGTTAACTATGTTCCTTGACATATAGTTTGAGAAAGACTGTTCAAGGCACTCTTGCTTTACCTTAATATTGGATATTTGTGTCATCTGTTTTTTCTAATAGTGAAATTGGAATTTTGAAAGTGAAATTATTGTTCAGTAGTGCCAACTGAATTTGGCAGCTAACGTACTATTTTCATGATGACTTTTGTAGCTAAAAGCTGAGGATTCTCTTGGTAAAATTCTATTTAATCATAATCTCTTAAAGCTTCAAAAACATCTAGGAAGCCAATGAATAGCCACAGGGATTCCAAAATGAATGCTTTCATGTGTGGTTGTCCCATTGGATTCCTTAATTTTTTTTTTTTACCATGTTTCCTATCTCTAGATTTCAGTGCTCCTCAGATTCTAGAGATACACACACACACACACACACACACACACACACACACACACACTCACACACTCACACATAAAATCTGAAACTGTGAAATTAATTTTTCTTATTCCAATATATCAGTAATCTTGACTGTTAAATCTGCTGTTTTATCCTGTATCAAAAGTGCATAATAATTGGATTTTTTTTTGACTAAGAATACAAACTGCACAGGCTTATAAAATGAGTTTTAAATGTGAATTCATATTTAGGTTCTTCTTTTCATGTCATGTTTGGTTTTTAGCTCCTTAGCACTATTCTTCACATGCACAGGCTATAAACATAGGATGATGGCATAGGTGGCATGGACATTGTGGATATCAGTACAGGTGATTCTTCCCCTCAACTGAGAAATGATATTATTCCAGTGAGTGTTTCAGCACACCTGCACTTTGAATCCATATAAATTTGAATAAAAAATATTTATTTCCTTACCTGAAAAAGTGTGGAAATGAGAAATATTTTCTTATATTTTACCATAGTATCTGACATACCTGTGATCACATTAGAAATACACATTCTTAAAAAGGATATGCAGGGAACCTTCCTTCACATTTCTGCTGCAAAATGTCCCTTAGCTTTTGCACAGCAAGGGAGACCATCAACAATACAAAAAGGCAATCTACTGAATGGGAGAAGGTTTTTGTTAGCCATACATTTGATAAGGGATTAACATCAAAATATATAAAGAGCTACACAACTGAATCTTAAAAAATATGATTAAAAAGTAGGTAGACTACTAAGATAAACATTTTTTCAAAGAGACATAAAAATGGCCAACAGGCACATGGAAAGATGCTCAATGTCACTAATCATTAGAGAAATGCAAATTAAAACCTCAATGAGATATCCTCTGACACCTGTCAGAATGGCCATTATCAAAAAGCCAAAAAATAATAAGGTTGAAGAGGATGTGGAGAAAGGAGTTCTTGTATACTGTTGGTGAAAATATAATGGTGTAGTCATTATGTAAAACATTATGGTTCCTCAGAAAATTAAAAATAAAACTACTATATGATACAATAATTCCTCTTCTGAATATTTATCAGAAGAAAATGAAAACAGTAACTTGAAGAAATATAGGAACCCCTTTGTTTATTACAGGATTATAGAAGCCAAGATATTAAAGCAACCTAAGTGTCCATCAATAGATGAATGGATGAAGAAGAAGTGGTACATACGTACAATGGAATATTTCTCAGCCGTATAAAAGAATGAAATCTTTCCATTTGCAACAACATGAAGGATCTAGAGGGTATTATGCTAAATGAAATGTCACAGTCAAATACTGAAAGATTTCATTTATATATGAAATCTAAAAAACAAAGGAAATGAACAAACAAAGCAAAACAGAAACACACTCATATATACAATAAAAAAATAAAATAACTAGTGGGAGGGGAATGGTTGAGGGGTGGGTAAACTAGGTGAAGGGAATTAAGAGGGACAAACTTCCAGTTATAAAATAAATAACTTATAGGGATGTAATGTACAGCATAGGGAATATAATCAGTAATAATGTAATAATTTTATATGGTGACAGTTGGTAAGTAGACTTGGGAATCATTTCATAATGTAGATACATTTTAAGCCACCATGATATACACCTGAAACTAATAAGATATTTTATGTTAATCTTATTTTATTATAAGATATTTTTCTACCTTTATTAAGAGCAATGTCTCTGGTATTAATGTCCAAATTTGAGTGTTGATTCAACCTTGTCACTCAGAACAATTTACTTCATTCCTTTGGCCTTCTTTTTATATATCAATAAACTAGAGATAATAAAAAATCATATGGCATTGTATTGTAAATAAATGGGATACTATATACAAAGATTTTGAAGTAGTATATTTCAAAAAGAAGAACCCCAAATTTTTTACTGTTTATAATTATCTTTCCCTCTAGTTCTCCTTTCTCCCTTTAAACCTTACAATGCTGAATTTTTAAATGTCTTCCAGACTTGGCTGTGTATCAGAATCATCACAGATTTGTTAAAACAAAAACAAAACAGTTGAAGGAGATATACCTAAATTCTTCTTGAAGTCAAATAGTGAAGTGAGGTTCCTTGCCATATGAATTTATATTAAGCTTTCCTGATGAATCTTATGAAAGAACTTGAAGTCAGATCTGCATTTTGAATATGTTTTATTACCAAGTTAATTTCTTATTTCTGCTTCCAGACAAATACCTCAAGTTCGTTTCCTCATTATCATATACCCTGGCCAGTAGTTTCTCTTTTACAGATTCATTTATTCCTCTGCTTTTGCTTAAAAAACAAAACAAAACAAAAACAACTTATAGAGATTATAGTTTTATAAACATTTAAAAATATTTGTTATACATAGGACCTAAACCAACATTTTTAACTTCTTATTTTCATTCAGCGTATTTTTTCCTCTGATCAAAATGAATATGCAATTTTTCCATGTTCTAGGTTGAATCTTCCTGACTTCTTCAAATATTTATAACTTACTGTGAGGGTTCTGTACTCAGAAGTCTTATTAACATTATTTCCTGTTATTCTTATAGATTTTGCTTTTATAGCAAAGCAAATTTTTCCTTCCTTTAGAGCATGAATTATTTCAGTTGTTCTTTTAAACTATGTGCATCTTTTAAAAATCTTTTTAATTAACTGAATATATTACTGCTTTCATTTATTTTGTTGCAGGTGACACGATTTCATTTTTTTTCTTTCTTTATTTTTATGTCTGAGTAATAGTTTGTTGTATATGTGTACCAACATCTTCAGTCATTCAGCCATTGATGGATACCCAGTTTACCTTCATACCTTGGCTATTGTAAATAATGCTGTAATGAAAATGTGGATGCACAAATCTCTTCGAAGTAGTATTTCTAGTTTCTTCAGATAAATACCCAGAAGTAGGATTACTGGGTCTTTCTTTGTCTCTCGTTACAGTATTTGTTTTAAAATGTATTTTGTCTGATATCAGTATTGCTACCCCAGATTTTTTTTTTCATTTCAGTTTTTATGAAACATCTTTTTTTATCCTTTTGTTTTCAGCCTGTGTGGGTATTTTCATCTGAAGTGAGTCTCTTTTAGGCAGGATATGCATAGGTCTTGTTTTCTTATCCATTCAGCTATCCTATCTTTTGACTGGAACATTTAATTCTTTTTTATTTGAAGTACTTGTTGATAGATACGTAGTTATTGCCATTTCATTATCCATTTTTTTTAAATATATTTTTTCTTAAAGAAATCCTTTCAACATTTCCTGTAATACTGGTTTGGTAGTGATGAATTCCTTAGCTTTTGCTTCTCTTGGAAGCTCTTTATCTGTCCTTTGATTCTAAATGATAGCTTTGATGGCTAGAGTAATTTCAGGTGTAGATCCTTGCTTTTCATCGCTTTGAATATTTTGTGTCAATCCTTTCTGGCCTGCAAAGTTTCTGTTGAGAAATCAGCTGACAGTCTTATGAGAGTTCCCTAACTGGTATCTAATGTTTTTTTTTCTTGCAGCTTTTAAGATTCTCTCTTTGTCTTTAACATCTGCCATTTTAATTATGTTGTTTCTTGGTGTGAGTCTCTTTGGCATCATCTTATTTGGGACTCTCTGAGCTTCCTGGGATTGTGTGTCTATTTCCTTCACTGGGTTAGGGAAGTCATTATTTCTTGAAATAGATTTTCAGTTTCTTGCTTTTTCTCCTCTTCTGGTATTCCCAGGATGTAAATGTTGTTATACTTGATGTTGTCCCAGAGATCCCTTAAACATCTCATTTTTTAAAAATTATTTTTTCTTATTACTATTCTTATTGGATGTCCTCTGCTACCTTATATTCTAAATTGCTGGTTTAAATCTGTTGATTCCCTCTAATTTACTCTTCATCTCAGATATTATATTCTTTATTTCTGACTGGTTCCCATTAATATTTTTCATCCTCATTTTTATGTTTTCTATGTCTTTGTTGAAGTTATCTCTGAATTCATCTATTCTTACTTTAAGTTAATTGAACATCCTTATAACAGTGTTTTGAACTCTGCATTTGGCAGATTGCTTATCTCCATTTTATTTAGTTCTTCTGGAGAAACATGTTTCTCTGTCTCCCTATTTTGGCTGTCTCCCTGTGTTTGTTTCTATGTTGGTCTTAGTAGAGTGGCTTTTGTAGTAGGTGTTCTGTGGGGCCCAGTGATGTAGTCTTCCCTATTCACCATGAGCCAGGTGCTCAAGGTGTGTCCCTTGTGTGAGTTGTGTATGCCCTCTTGTTGTAGTTGGTTGCTATTTGCACATTGAGGGAAAAAATTGATTCTTGGGCTGATTGATTGTAAGGATTGGCCAGTGAGATTATGACACTACAGAGCAGGATTCACTTTAGCACAGCTCCAGCACCTGTCCCATCTTCCCTTTACATATGTCCTCCTCACATGCAGCCATGGGTCATACTCTGGTTCTGGCTCAGGTTGAAGTAGGCCACTGGGTGTGCTGGCCTAAAGGGTTCCTGAGAGGGGCCCAGCAATAGGAAAAGTTGAGCCACAGTCTGTGCTTCCTTGTAAGTCACCAAGCAATCTGTGCATGGCTGCCACCTGTGCTGGACTTAGGTGTGCCTCAAGAAGCCAAGCCATGAACATAGGCTGGTTGCCACTAATGTCAGGCTTGGGGCTGCTCAGCAAGAGGTGAGGGATATGCTCAGGCCTGATGCTGCTGCTTTGGATTTTGTGAATCTTTGAGAGATTTTAGGAGAGTCTTCAGCATGAACCAAGATAGGACATTTGGTATGGGGGAAACAAAAAAAAAAAAACCCTGAAAGCAGCTTTCATGAGCCTGCAAGTTGGGAGAGGTGTCAGAGCCTGCTGGCTAAGATCCAACAGTTCCCAAGGAGGGGAGTGAGGATTGAGGAAAAAAAAGAGAGAGAGACAAAAGATAGAGTCGGGAGGGCTAACAGTAAATACTGTCGCCTCGAGTTTATTTAGCACAGCATATTTATACCCTAGGATGTGCATGAGAAGTAAAACCCACAGTTATGCAAACAATTGCTGACATTTACATAAGTTCTCTCAAAACATCCTTGTTCCTGTTTTCCATTTCTTATTCCTTGGGTCAAGGAATGTTCACCTCTTTACATTAAGCCAAACTTTTTCCGTCTGCAACAGACTATCCATTAAGGCAAACTTTCTCCTTCAGTACAGAGCCCGCCTGCTCTGCAAAATTCTAGCTTGCAGGCAACTTTAACCTTGTCTGTAGGGCATTCAGCAAGAATGGCTCCCAACAGAGAGGCAGTGTCTCAGTGAATCACCTAGATGGGGTGATCTGTATTGGCCAGATTGATGGAGACTCAAATATCTCAGCCACCTGCATCTGTAAGTGAAGAGTTGAGAAAATTCAACAAAGAAACTATGGATACTACCAGCGTTTGTCAGCTCTGAAACCAGTCAACTCAGTTCCTCCTTGTATATTTCGTACTCTTAGAGCAGTTTCCGCAGAACTAGAGCTCAGATAGAATGAGTTCATCACTGAGTAAGTTAACGTGCAGGCCCTTTAAGAGGAACATCTATGATTCCCTCAGCTGTTTCTCTCAGCTAGCCACAAGCTCCACTGGTTTTCACAGCTTGAGATTGTGGAGATATCTCTTCCAGGCACTGGAACCCTGGGCTGGTACCCCAGAGTAGAGCCATGCCCCTCTCTCCTCTGGAAGCCTCTGTGGCCTAGATAATCCTCTTGATTCTTGATTGCCACATGCAGCTGTGGAACTGGCCCATTTTGCCTCTCCATCTTTCCTACCAGTCTCAAGGTGACCTCTTATGTATGTCCCCATTCTAGAGCTTCTGTTCTACCAGGCCTCAGGCAACTGCCAATGATGGTTGTTCTACAGTTTCATTGTAATTTTGATGTGGGCATGAAAAGAGGTGAGTACAGCGTCTAACTTCTATGCCATCTTGACCAAAATCCTTGAGAAGTGTTTTTTAAAGCCACAATAGGCATTGTATTTTTTTTTAAGAAGAAGAACAGGAATTGACTGAATTCTGACAAAATAAGGCCACCCAATAGTGGAGATGAACAGGAAGCCTAAGTAATGAGAGAGAATTGGATTAATGACAAAATAAAGTAGTTAATTCAGAATAAGTTGAGACTAGTACTTGGGGCTGTGAAAGTGAGATTCAGAGAGAAATGAAAGGCCACGACATTGGAAGATGCAATGAGTTGAAAAAGGAGGTAAAAGAAAGTTAGAACTGAGAAATGAAGGAATAAAATTTTGTGGTTAAGGAATTATTAGAATTTTAGAACCCACAGATTGAGCCCACCATGAGGCAATGAAGAGGTGCTGAGACCCTCAGTTTGAGGAAGGTCAGAGTGCTGAGAATTGAATATGCAAAACTTGATATTCATCTTTTTTTCCTCTCAGGAAAAAAGTGTAAGTTGTGTGTTTTGTTCTATTTATTTAATTATTTTAATATTATTTTAAAATATTTGGGATTTATTCTATATTTTACTATGATAAAAATGACTATGTAGGGAAAAACATTTGAGAAGGAAGTTCATAAATAAACACTATAAATATTTATAAAAATATGGAAATGTAATTGCTCTATTTGTATGTATACAATTTGGTGTTAATTTATTGATTAAATTTATTGCATGAGCTTTGTATTCCTAAAGCTTGAGTATCCTCTTTTTTTTTCCTTAAAACTATAATACCAGGGGAAAATAGGCCTCAGTTTTCTCTTCTTAAGATGTACTAATATATAAAAAGAAGATTGAGAAGAGACTAAGAAGATTTATAAGACTAGCACGATTTATAAAAGATCAGTAGGAAGTAAATAGTACTAAAATAAGCCCTTTAATAAAAAGAGTCTCTTATTCTTTCTGGCCTTTTGAATCCCATTCTTTGTGACTTATCCTAGTGATTACTGCAAAAGTGAGTTATTGTACCGTAGTACACACAATTGAATTGTTCTGGGTCACGAAGTACTCAGACACAATACAGAAAGTTTAATGCCCTTGTCTTATAGTAAAAGATGCTCTATATCATGGAAAGGTGTTTATTTCAAATGTTACACATTTTAAAGTTTTTAGGTGTGTTGTTTCTGGTCATATGTGTATCTACTCTCTTCCAATTCTCTCTAGAATATGGCTTGTTGCCTACAGATGTTTTTAGGTTATTTTCAAAACTATCAGTAAAACAGAACAGTAAGTTTTAGTAATATTACTACTGGAAAATAATATAAAATCTCTCATTTTTAAAAAACAAATTAACCTTACATTTTTTATTTTTACAATAGAGGAAAATAAATTAATCTACTCTTAGGTTACATTTTCATATCTATTTGAAGGAGTAATATAAAGTTAACATTTTATTAGAAATTATCTTGGGTGCTTGTTTACCAAAAAGATTGTACAGCAAGGAAAATGTGTATTTTTAATGACAATATCTTTAATTTTATTACAAAAGTAACGGATTCTGTTGCAGACTTTCTAAAAATATAGAAATGTGAAACATTGAAAGTGAGTCAATAGTCCTCTGAGTTGTAAGTGATAATTGTTTTGTAACTTTATTTTTTTCTCAAGATTAACTGGTCTTACTAGATATTCTGTCTTGAAACCTGATTTTTTCATTTACTGGTACATAAGAAAAATGTTTACAGATGTATAGAGGCTTCATAATTCTTTAATATTTCATACTAATGTAATCATCATTTAAAAATTCTATTGATAAACATTAAGGTATATTTAGTGTTTTACTAATACAGACCATGTTTCTAATTCTTTTCTCTTATTCAAGTTAAATTTCTAGAACTGAAGTTTGTTTGAAAAAAAAACAACAACAATATTCTTCCAATGTACTCTTGCTTCACTATATGTATTTTTGTGTAGAATTCACAGATATTTTTTACTGATTTTTTTTACTACTCTAAAAGGAGTTTGAAGATCATTTGACTTCACTAGCATAAAAGAAACACCTTTCATTACAAATTCTGAATGATTTGTTAAATCAAATAAGAATTTTTAAATATAGATTGTGTATGATCTAATTTTGAAGCTTTTTTCTTTCTCCTGGTGCATTTATGATCTAATTTGAAAGGTTTTTACTTTTTTATCCACTTAAATGTTGAATTATATTTATATATAACAATGTGAAAACATACTTAGATTGGTTATAACAGAAAGTCATAGGAAATTCTAATGTAATTTAAATTCTCCCCTTTAACCTATACTCTACTTTCAAAATACAGGGTTACATAGATTTTGGTGTCTCATTTGGCTTAATAATGTTCTCTTGATTCCTAGATATTATATATTTTAGGATCTCTTTGAACAATTTATAATATAGATGTTTATAACATATAAACTTATGTATAACTATAAAATACAAATTTATCATAAATAAATACATTTATAATAAACAATTTAAAAAGCTTCAGAGGAAATTTTTTAAATTTACTAAAAGTATTTATGAAATACAGATATAATAATTATCTACTCAATTACAAGTCTTGACATGACCCAAAAGTGAAGAAGCTATGGTATTTTATTTTTCCCATAAGAGATGGATAAACATTTGACATTTCTGATATATAGTTCAGGCCATAAGAACATTGACTGATAAATATTGCCTTTTTTTATATTTATATTTATAACTTTGATTAAATGTCATGTTCTTCCTTAAAGAAAAGAAAAGGAGAGTCATTTTAGTGTATTTCTAAATTAATGTATCCCTTTATGTTTCTTTGTTGTCTTTCCCTGTTTTCTGACAATGTTGCATTGCAGAAAATCTGTCACAGATTCCAAAGGTAGAGGCTGCCTGTTGACATTTTATCAATGCATCATATACCTTGTTTTATTAATGTTTTCTATCTTATTTTTTTGTTTATTACTCATAGATGAAATACAAATAAAAATGTCAGATAGATGTCTTTGGGATAATGAGAAGGGACAAATCTCAGTAGAACTGATCAAAGTAAAAATTCTAATATATTGTGTATAAATGTAAGTATAACATCTTAGTTTGTGAAAATCCTGACTTTTCTATTATAGCTATTATTTGGATTTTAGACTTGCTGTTATATCTTGATTAAAAGAAAAAAAAAACATACCAGTTACTTTAGGCTTAAGACCTGGAGAATCAAGATCTCAAAGAGTTTGGATGAATAGCCAATTCTGTCCTTTAGAGAACTAGCCAACTTAACCCTACTATGAGACCAATAAAGAGGCTTCCTGGATGAGGAGAGATGTCTGCTCATCTAAGTCTCTAAGTAAAAATAGAACTAACCTGCAAGCCTCTACTTAGCAAAATTATGAGTCTTTAATTTCTGATTTTTCAATTACAACTTTAGTTTGCCTATCATGTCTTTTCCTATGCACATATTTATATTAAATAAATTCTCCATCAACATCATTCCAAAAACCAGTTTCTGAATTTTTTCTCATACCTTAGTGTCCAAACCTGATCCTCCTCCTATGATATCCTGTCACACCACCATCTTTCTATTAGTATCCCAGCGCCATCAACTCTGGTGCTTATTTGCCCTTGGCAGTGGTCATTAGAAGAAAGGCTATCAGTTTTAAATGGTGTAGATATTAAGATGAAAGTGAACAAAAATAAGAAAGAATAAGAGAAATAAAAGTGTGTTGAAATCTGGAATTATATGTGATTAGAGAAATTAACCAATGAATTAAGATGTTTGTAAAAGTTATTTTGAATAGCCATTTTAAATGTACAAAATATCTAATAATTATTATCAAGAATTTATTATGATCTAGGTTTGATCTTAAGTGCTTTGCATATATTTATTTATTTAATTTTAACAGCATCATTATGAAGAAGGCATTACTTACAACCTCTACATCTTTCATTTTCCTTTCCTGTAAGAAAAACAATGCAACAGTTAATTTTATAGAATCTAAAGTCAAACTGCCTAGGTTTGAAAGTCAGCTGTATTTTACACTGGCTCCTTAATTTTTGGCAAGTTACTTAACTCTTTCTTCTTAATTTTCTTAGCCATAAAATGGGGGTACAATAATGCCTAATACACAGGTGTGTTATGAGTATTACTGAGTTAATATAAATATACAATTTAAAACATTGTCTGGCACCCAGTAAGCATAATCTAAGTGTTCGCTGTTATGATATTTATTGTCTGAGATTACAGAGTAAGGTTTGGAGCCAGCATAAAAACCTAGGCAGGCTAAAAGCAGAGATTATAGCATTACTAAACCAAAATTTCCTATTTTCATACCAAAACCAACTCCCCTCCCCCCACACACTTGAATACATGCAATATATAAAGCAAATATTATTTTTTATTCCTATTTTAACTTTTAGATTGTATAACTGGCTTATCATGGCTCATGAAATAAAGATAAGCTCTTTGGCTTTATTGACTGTTTTTCCAGTTATAAATCTCCAGTGTTTTTTGGAGTACATGTTGTATATAACTATTTGCTGTATTTTTATTGAATAACAAATTAATTCTCAAGAATAGGGCTAAAACCATAACATAAAAACTTTGACTACAAATCAAATATGGATTGTGTATTTTGCTAAATTTACAGTTAGAATTACAAATTTTTGATAATAGATAACTAGATCTGACTTGATCTAGTTCTGGGGCCTGGTGTAAATGAATTATTTATCTGTTCTGAATTTCACTCTGCATATCTATGCAATTTAGCATTTATACCCATAATATCTAGTCATGTTATATAGAGCGGTATGACAATGAATTCAATAGTAACCTGGAAAATATCTTCCATTATTTAAACGTAAAGTAATATCCATGTAGTGGATTGTGTTATTTGGAAAAGATTTTATAATTTGCTTATATATATATATATATATATATATATATATATATATATATATAAAAATATTTATATATACACATATTTTTACACAAAGATGTATACACACAAATATGTATATACTGTGTATGTATATGTGTGTGTAAAGAGAAACTAAAATAGTTGAATGTGAATATGTTGATCATGTGAAGCCAGTGAGGTAACCAAAATGAGATAGCAAGTAGATGTTGAAGATCTGAAATGGAAATACAGATACCTGAATCCACAACACATTGCTGAAGTCATGGGATCTGAGATTCTCAATAGAGGTCTAAAACTGACATAAGAGTCTAAGAAACTCATGATATTCACAATGTGCTTCTCCTCTAGGATTTTCCATCTTTGTAAATGGCAATGGTTGCTCCTGGAACAAACCTGGAAGTGTTCCTTCATTACACCTACTTCTTCAGACTCACATCTAGTCAGCTCTGTCTTCAAACTATCTCTCTAATTGCAGAGACATTATATTTTTCCTCTCACCTGAGGTATTGCCATAGCTTTCTGATTTGTTGTCTTGATTTCACCCTAACCATCATCCATTTATGCAAAAGTCAGAATGACTTTCTTAATACACATTTTGACCTTGTCACTCATTACGTTTTTATTCCATATTACTATTCTAATTCAGTAGGGATTATATCTGTTCTTCAAAAATGGCTTACATCATAATTTTGTAAGTCTTTCATCTAAGAGTCTTGCTGCACACTGTTTCTCCTACTTGATATGTCTCATTCTGCCTGCCCTTGATTCTTATATATCTTATTCTTCTCACCCTTAACTCTTAGTTTGAGTGTCAAATCCTTCAAGATGCCTAATACTTTTAATAATAGGTATTTTATTTTATTCTGTCCTATTTTCATTGGCTTTAGCCCATAACACTCATGCAGTGCATAAGTACAGTAATCATGTGATTGCCTTTTAAAATCAGGTCTCCCACAATAAACACGCAGGTCTCAGAGGGAAAGCACCATGTAACTTATGATTACTGCTACATCCCTGCTAGTCAGGACAGTATTTGCCCCAGAGTAAACAGTCAAGAAATATTTATTGAATTAGAACAGTGATCATTGTGAGAGAAGACTGATGGAGCTGATAGGTATCATTAAAGGCATAGATAGCTATGATCTGTTTTACATATCTGGGTGATATTTCCATAAGCAGTCATTATTTTAAGTATTGGGAAATACTGTAGTAGGTTACTCTAAATGATCTAAACTTAAAAATTAGAAATAAGATGGCAAGGAACAAGTGAGGGAGTAAGAGAGCTAGGGAGATTGTAGTGGGGTTGAGTTCAGAAATGAATGATTTCAAATTTGGGAATGTTCCTGTTATTGACATATTTCACAGGGTATTTATAGGGATGTATGTATGAAATGGAACACAAGTTTATACCCCTGATGAATGAGTAGGAAATAATTGGAAGACAAATAGATGACTGAAATGTGAAAGAGTAAAGAGTAATAGACTGTCAAAGAAAGATATTTTGCAGCACATAGAAATGTAATATTCTAAAGATAGAAAGCCAAAAAATTATCAATTATCAACCCCTCTTCTACACTTCATGAAGCATAGACTATGAGAGAAATACTACTATTATTTACTATTACCACTACTACCACTACTACCACTACAACTACTACTAGATATTAATACTCATTTTATGCTTCGCATTGTGCTAAGAAATTAACACAAACCTTTTAAAGTCTCCATCACTAATGATTTCAGTGTTATCATTGCTTATGTTTACAGATTAGGAACCAAAGGCCCTCATATTATCAGACAACAAATAAGTGTCGGCCTTAAAAATCAAACAAAGGGAAAGTATCTACAAGATTATGCATTTAATTGTTATGTTACTATTGTTCAGGCACCATTCTAATCATTCCATTTAATTAATAGTATTTGGAATAAAAATAAGTAAATATATAAACTCTGCTTATATAGGTTTATAACTAAAATTATAGAGATAAAACATTGGTCCTGAATTTCTGTCATTGCTTCTCAGCATAGGGTGTGAATGTGCTTAGGTCCTAAATTATTCTAGGCTTGCTCATTATGTCAGCAGGATAACTTCTTAGAGAGTAGATTTATAGTTTCGTAGACTGATTCTTTTGTTAATCTTGAAAACACATAAATGACATACCTCATTAATTTCATATGGTCACTGAATGAGAAAACTAGACCCAGACACATTTTAGTTTTGAAAAATTCAATAAGAATAGAATTTTTTTAAAATAGCAATCACAATTTTAAAAAACAAAATAGAAACAAATATTTAAATAAATTTGGGTTCTTTCTGTTCTTCCCCTTGCATTTTCATTCTCACTTTTTGATTAAACACTTGAAAAATTCCACAAGGACTTTGAAAGAGAAATTATCCTCTTGGTATTCCTAGTTTGGAACAGAAATTCTAGTAAATCTTATGAAAAAGTCTGCTTTTTTGACATTTACAACTTGATTTTACTGATTCAGGTTTGAATAAGTTTAAGATAAGCATCCTAGCTTATCCAGGGTGAACTTGAATTCTGAAAACTTCAAAAGTTCTGTCATTGGTAATCTTTACTTTTGAATATGCCAGTCATAGCATCCCAGTGGAAATCACGATTTGCTATTGTACTTCATAGTCAAGAATGAATAAAATCATGTATTAGTCACTTTATTAAAAGTAGGAGATGAAGCAAGCCAAGAGGGAAGTTTCTTAAGGACTCAGTGTTGAAAAGAAGTGGGGAGATGTCTTAAGAATGACTACATACTGTAAGGTTGTGCAATTCAGCTAATACATTTTATAACTATTTATTAGATAAAGTATTAATGATACTGATTAGTTAAATGTAATTTTGTCAACAGAATTAATATTTTTATATTGACAGACTAAGAAAGTCAATAGATCAGGACTTGAAAGATACTATATGTATAGTAAATAAAATAACACAGGTAATAAAGAATTATTTAATTTTATACATGCATATACTTTTAATAAATATTAATTGAAACACTTAAATGAAACTCTCTTATGTAAACATACTTATGTAATGCATAATAGTCTCTGCATAAGACTGTTTCAGAACAAGCTTGAGGAGAGTTGTTAGGAATAATTAAATACCTTTATAAGAATTGAGATTTATATTCACCTTTCTATGGTCTTCACAGCTGAGCATATTTAAAATCCTTTCAACAAACATAAGTCAGTTGATAACTCTGTCTCAAATTTAAATTCTTAAACTTTGGTACAACTAAATGGAAATATTTCTTTATCTTCAATTTTCTGTCTTTAAGTACATGTAAGAGTAAGGGTTAAAAAAAGGTAAATCATCTACAATGGTTTATTATGTCTTTTATAATCACATGTATTTCCATATACTAATTAGTTTTCTAACTTACTTAGACTAATTTCAGAAGCTCAGAAACAATTTTCTATACCACACTTTTATTAAGCTCAATGTACTGTATGCAGTTTTCATAATAGATTTATAAGAATTATCAAGCAAAGAAGAACTTAATGTGTGCATGTTTTTATCTATTTTCTCTTTAAAGAAAAATCTTAGGCTCCTGGTATTCTTTTCTTTCTTGTGTAGCTGACTAACATCTGTGCAATTATACAGACCTGCAAATTACTTTTTTTTTTCTTGTGAGTTAATTGCTTCAAAATTATAATGAAAAAAGAATCGAGAACCTAAATGTGAAGCAATGTTAGGCAAAATTAAATGGTAAACATTCTGATTAACATATAAAATCTAATGAGACTGTTTTGATAGAAAACCTTGAAATAATACAAGTATATAGAACTGTTGGCAAATATTTAATTTAATTAATGAATTTCTGTAATTGATAGTTGTATTTTACATTAAATAATTATTATTTAACCCACATTCATTTACTTTTCTGCTTTATAAATGAGACTACCCTTAGCAATCTGAGAGAAAATAAAACTGAATTGAAATATGTGCATTCTTTCACAGATAAGGCAAAGAATAAAAACACAAAAGTTTAAATATCAAACAGAAAAGTTTAAATAATAGTATTATTTTGATATACTTGAAATAGAGAAAATTAGCTAAAAATGTAGTCTATAGCACAAACTCACCTGTGGGACTTTTATTGTCTGACCCATGAATATCAGTTAGATGCCATCTTCTGTCATTTCTTATTTTCCATTTCAAACTTTCAATAATGAACTCTTTGTACTCCTCCACAGAAATGTGGCCTACCTTTCCCATATAGCAGTAGCTGTCTAGAAGCTCTCTCCTGTTTTTTATTTTGTTTGTCCTAGTTGAGTTCTTTATCCAGATATTATTTCCTTTTCAAGTGCTTCTTCCAAATCTTTAATTCAACTTTGTAAATAATTTCTATATAGCTAACTTTTCCTTTAGAGATTTTCTGTTTCCTGGATATGGGTCAGAATGGTGTCTCTAAAATACAATTACTTATGGTTAAATGAAGTGTCAACAAACTGGAAACCCTTTGAATATTCATAAAGGAACTGCTGAATTAAATAAGCAATAGACCTGGTATGGAATATCATGCCATTATTTAACAAAAATGGTTTGACATATCTTAGATATTAACTAGCTCGAAGTATATCATTTCATTAATTAGTTTCAAGTACAGAACAATTTGTAATATGAATTTTTAAAAACCACCATATGTATATTAATGAGCATAAACAAAAGTTAGAAAAGATATACACCTGATAATTAATGTTAGTTACCTTAGCAGACAGGGTGTGAAAGCTACATATAAAGTAAGGATATTATTTTGTTTTTTATATGCAAAAGACAAGGAGCCCCTAAACCTAAAGGAAGTCAGTTACATATAAATTATTCAGACTATAACCCATGATACAAGATTTTCGAGATAATAATACCAGAATAAAAATAAAGAAAACCATATCTAGGCACATCATACTCAAGTGGCATAAAACTGAAGATTAACAAATAAAAATATTAAAAGCAACCAGAGGAAAAAAAAACACATTACATAGAGAATATATGGATAATGAATGAATTTTCATGAGAAAACATGCATAATAGAAGTCAGAGAATGACAACTTTAATGTGGTTAGGGGTTGGAGAGAATCCTGTCACCGAAAAATTCCATATCCTGCAAATATATCTTTGGAAATAAAGGCATTTTTTTGTTAAAAAAAAAAGAGTGAAATGATTCTTTGCCAGTAAATCTGCATACAAGAAATGCTAAATTAAGTGATTTAGGCTAAAAGAAAACAGCCAAATGGAAACACAGATCTATAAGAAAAAATAAAGAACACCAAAGTGGTAAATATGTAGAAATGGGTACAATGTAGACTTTTTTCTCTATATATTTTGAAAATATAGTGCTGCTTTCAGAAGCGATTATTATATTGTATTATGAGGTTTGTTATATATATTGATGCAATACATATGACAGTTCAAGTACTGTAAGAAAGGCATAATGAAATTTTTAAATAAGTTTTTTATAGTTTACATGAAATAGTACAGTGTTAACATTAAATATATTGTGATAAATTGGAGATGTATATTATGATCCTGAGAGCAAATTCTTAAATTGTCTAAATATATAGTTAATAAGCCAACAAAAACATTAGAATGGAATATCAAAATTATTTTGAGCTCAGAATATAAGTATATAGAATGTCTTTTTAATATCTAGTAATTAATTTGTCATGTTTCTCATTAGAATCTCATTAATATTATGTAACATCTATTGTGATGCTGTTTCATTAATAATTTTCTAAACAACCAATAAATTGCAGCAAAATCTAAAGTGCAAAGACAAACTTTACAAAAATGCTCCATATTTCTCAAAGTAAATATACTATTTTATATAATAATATATTATATTTTGCATATGAAAAACTATTTTATATAATAATATATTACTGAAATTGTATAAAAACAGTTACAATTAGAAATTAAACTTTTTTTCCCAAACCTTCTACCAGAGATTGTTGCTTTAAAAGTTTGTTTGGCACTAGGAAGGATTCCTTATGCATACTCAGTATATGTGATAGACTATTCAGAGGGAAGATTCTGATAACAATTTTTTATTTAAAAAAAAAGTTTAAGAACAAAAATATTGTGGAACAAATGAAGAGAAATGGAGATTGTCATTCAGGGCATGCAGAAAGATGTTGCCACTTAGCTCCCAATAAACAGACACGGTGCATAAAAAAGTATGATTTCTATTAGATTTTAAGAGACAGTATACTTGTCATCAAAGCAAAACGAGAAGGTACCCATGGACTGATTCTATGAATAAGTGAAATAACCAGTGTCCTTTACTTATGCTATGTCTGTGGAATACAATACTGTGAATTTGGATTTGTTAGAATGGAAGCTAGACTCAAAGAAATTATTCAAATTACATGTTGAAATAGACTAAAATAATGTGATTTTGCCATGCTAGAAATTGTTTCTTGCTAACTTGTAAATATCAAGTTTAAAAAATGAAATGGGACAAGTTCAAGTCTCTTGACTATGTCATCTCTTTTTATTTGATTTTTAAGTATTTTCTATAATTACAATATCTTATTACTAAATAAGAGTATTAAACTTAAACATTTAACCCCAGTAATTAAATCTTTCCCTTTTTACCTTAGCATAATAAGTAAAATCTGCTCCCTTAACTTAAATTGCTAACATAGATTTATATTTATATGAATCCAGAGGCATGTATAAAAACATAAATTTATCTTATGACTTTAAGAATTCTAAGAACAACAAAAATAGAATAAACTATGATAATAATAGAAAGGCTAGCAGCTAGTCTTATATTCTTACCAGAAGTATGATCTCTCCAGATTTCAATTTTTCTCTTTTATAAGATAGGGTGAGAAGTTTCGGGGTGGGGGGGTAACCTTAAAAGAGACAGGAATTAGTAAATTCATGTCAACTGAATCCCCCTATCCTAGTGCTGTCACTGTTAATTGATAATTATACCTTTCACTGATAAGTGATAATGGTGATTAAAAATTTGTTCTAGACCATCATTATTAATTATTTAGAGTTCCCAATAAAGTTGAAATGTATTTGTTACTTATTGATGAGATGACTTTATGGTCGCTTCTAGTTCAAATACATTATTATCCTTCTTTTATAAAAGTTATCAGCATTATTGTATGAAAGTTGTCTATTGAGATGTATTTAATTGCCAGTGTCACATAGGTAGTAAGTACCAGGGCATGAGTTCAATTTAGGTTAAACCAAATTAAAAGTACATGTTCTGACTTATATTAACTGCGATGGTTAATTTTATGTGTCTACTTGACTGTTAAGGGGTAACCTGATAGCTGGTAAGACATTTCTGGGCGTGTCTATTGAGTGTGTTTCTGGAAGGGATTAGCATTTAAATTGGTAAACAGAGTGAAGATGATCCTCACCAAAGTGGGTGGGCATCATCCAGTCCACTGAGACCCTGAATGGAACAAAAGGAGGTGTAAGGGCAAGTTTGCTCTCTGAGCTGAGTTGTCTGTCTTCAGTCTTCAGGCATTGACATCCTTAGTTCTTGAACCTTTGGACTCAGACTGCATTACACCTCTGACTTTCCTGGTTTACACCACTGACTTTCACCTTTTAGTCTGCAGATCATGTGACTTTTTAGTCTTGGTAATTGTGTGGACCAGTTCCTATAATAATGGATATAATACATATCTCCTATTGATTCTTTTCTCTTGACTAATATTTACCTTCTTTAATTATTATAAAGTTTAAAATGACCCAAGATAAAATTAAAGTCATAATGCTGTTTTTCTTTCTTGTGGTCTGAAATTATGGAAATATTTATGGTAATCTGTGAATAGATACTCTCTTCTAAAAGAATGTTTTAAAGTAGAATTGTATTTCCTTCTTTTTAAGGGTTGTTTAAAACTTAAGGCTGTTGCCATCTTTCACAACATTCTAATATTTCTTCACTTTTCCAGTTGACTTTGCTATATGTCACTTGAGATTTTGGAGCAACACATACTAATCATCCTTTTTATTTTCTGCAAGTGTTTATAGGTAGTAGCACTAATAGCCTCTATGCTTCATTAGGTATTATATTTAATTTTTTCTACAAATTCATATGTTATGAGCTATTAGCTGTTTTCTGAGCCTTTTATAATTGAGGGTTCAGGGCATCAATAAAATGCTAATATGACTGATTTTACAAAGCTGTTATCACAATTCAGATTTCAAAATCAGGAGAAATGATTATTTTTACTGACTCAGTAATTAACTTAGTAACAATTAGCATTTTGTTGGCTTTCCTGTTATTAGTCTTTTCTTCTTAAAGTTTTTTCTATACCTACACAGATATTGATCCTCTAGGATCACTACTCATTACCTAAAAAGTCAATTTAGAAAGACATGAAGTATTAGTGCTGATTTTCTATTCTAATCTCTGATTTGATGCAGGTATCTACTTTAGAGGTTCTATCCATTTTCTCCAGTTTCTGAATGAATGTTTAGGTTAACTGGGATTATTTATTCTATGAAGCAATTTATCATAGAGTTATACTTAGTAGATAGTTTGGGTTTTTGTTAACTTGAGTCCCCATATGCTTTTGGAAACTGCTCTTGATCTTTCCATTTTTCTCAATCCCTCCTCCAGTCCAAGTTCCCCATAATTTATTTAGAAGTCTATTTTCTTCCCATAGATTTCTCAACATTTTTAGTTCTTAGTATGTTTAGGTAAGTCATAGTTGGTCTCAGGTCAGCTTTGGATTAGAGAACAAGTGATTCATGATGGTACCCAGGTGATTTATTTTTTCTTACTTGCTATACAAAACATGTTTAAAAAATAGGGTAGGTAATTTGCAAACTATATTTTTTATAAAGTTTCTGGAAGAATGTGGTGAGAAGATGCTGTTTGATCTTCAATTCCTTTTTTTTTTTTTTTTTGCAACCTATTATTTCAATAATAAATGTTTGCAGCCATTGTCTTTGGTGCAAAAGCTTCAAGTTTACTTTAGGTGCTGTTTTTTCCCACAATTTTATAATTCTAATAGTAAAGATTGAACCTTAAAGGTGAGTAAGATTATAAAATCTTTTATAATGTTTGATCTTATGAAAAGCATTTTTGGTATTATATATATTATATATATATATATATATATATATATATATATATATATATATGTGTGTGTGTGTGTGTGTGTGTGTGTAAATCTATAAATCTACCTATCATCTATCTATCTACCTATCTCTATCATCATCTATCATCTATCTATCTGTCTATGAAGGTATACTAAAGGAAACAATGGATAAGGAAGGTTTTATAATGTCTAGTTTTTTTTATTAATACATGATGAATATACTTTATAATACTCTTCATTATAAGGGCTGTAAATATAAATGGGCTGGGAATTGAAAGAAGTCCATTTGAACCAAATACTTTAGTAGTCAGTTGCTGTCATAATTGGGCAATTTACCTAAGAAGATAAGAAAACACCTAGAGAAAATAATACACAAGGAAAATTGGTTCTACTCTAAATTAATTGCCACCTTCAATAGACTCAAAAATGTTTGGTAGTCTTACTATATTTCTTATAAACTTTAATTTTCTATTTTCTATAACATGTATTTTAAACTTCCTTGATTGGTCATCCTTTTTTTTTCTCTAATTTCCAATAGATGATCAAACCACCAGATTTACAGAAAATTTAATTTATACTAAACCTAATCTATAGAAGAAATAAGATGAGAGATAAATACCCATGTTAGTACACTTTTTAACATCCTTCTCTTTTTCCTTGTATGCTACCTACCTTCCAACTAAAGAAAGTCCTTTAACAACTAACATAACCCATGACCCCTTTTGACTTTATACAATAGTTAAACTCTCATCAAAGCCAAGAAAAGAATGAGGTATTCCTCTTCTGACATGATAAATGGTAGGCATTTAGGAGAAGTCTTGAGGCAATATATGTAATAGATTAAGGACTTCATTAAGGACTTTGAAGATTTTCATCAAATTTTACCCACAAATATTTGATGCAGAGTTAATGCAATGCAAAATTTTAAGACTTCACAATGCTAGAAACTCTCAATTTGGTGTACTCCAGTATACTAATGTCTCCTAATAAATGATATATAGAACTGAATCAATATCCCCAACTAGTTCACAGAAACTTGGACAAGATCTATAGTCTACTTCTCCCACCTCCCCCCACCAATTTCAGTAGAGAAACAAGTCTCCCACTTGTAAGTTCAGAACTGAGGGTACTCTTTAACACCCCCCTGAGAATGTATATCCTACACAGGGCTCAAACTTCTTAATATTATGTAAGAAACCCCTTTAAATCTTCATATATTGTTTTGTTTTTAAAGGAAAATTTCCTCGAGGGGGGAATTATGTAATCTTCTGTCCTAGAAGTTTCAGTGGTGGTTCTAACAATTGCTTGACAATGTCTCTACTCCTTATCAGTGAACTTGAGCTTTACAAAACATGATAGAAACCTAAGTTTTGAATTTATGAGCAGTTCTGAGCTACCTCCTCTTGAGAACAGAAACTTCATTTTTTAGCAATTTCAATGAACGTGCACAGTGAATTGTTGATTATTGAGACAACTTGCTTTCTTGGTAGGGATGTTTTGATGTAATGAATTTTTGTTTTTTTCTCATCTTGTTATTAATAGAAAGCTTAAAAATAAAAAAAAATATTCATGCATATTTAATCTAACAAATCATACAGATTTAAGAAAACTCTATTTATCATTCTTTTATTTATTATTTTCCATGAACTTTGTTCCTCAATAACACTTCCCCAAAGTGTAGTGAAAATTGCTAGAAACAAGAATGCCTAGGTTATTTTATGGCCAATTCTTGACCTCTTCACTTACACTATCAAAAATGTCAATTAGTGTCAAATATATCAGTGGCTTTTGTAAAGGTCTCATCCTTTTTAGTAAGTTTAGGATAGGTTATTACTTTACATTGACCTTAGGCCAAATTGTCATACTTTGGTAATATAAGATGATTAATAATATGGCCCATTACAAGTCTGGTTTTAAATAAAATATAACATATTTTATTAAGATTGTCTTCAATTTTAAATGTTTTTAAGCAATACATATACTCTAGTATTTATATATTTCTTGTGTATGTATTTAAATAAATTGTTAATTTTTCTATTTTTATGTCAAAAAATATCTGTGGTGAAACTCACCACAAATAACCAGCTTCTTTGTCTTGTCTTCTTCCTGACAAAAATCTTTAATATATCCATTTTTTTAATTGGTTATCAAGATTCAATTAGTATTTACCAATATTGATGATTATATGAATCTATTATAGAGAATGCTATATTTATGACATATATATTATATAATGCATATATACTATGTGAACATATTATTGTTAGCAAACATTGCTTTCTATATTCATTAATTTAGACTTCATACTCAATAAAATATCATCTACATATATTTCTTATTATTCAAGAATATAAGCACAGTTAAGGTAACTAAGCAGGTACTGCTAGTGTTAGTTTAAAAATCTGACACTGGGTGGTTAAGGGGCCAGTAAAATGAAGAAATTTTGAGTACTGACACACTAGGTGAAGAAAGTAAAGTCCTGTGTGTTCCTATTTTGATATCATTTAAAATCAAGTTATGAACATAGGGGCACACGTATCTTTTCAAATTAGTATTTTTATGTTCTTTAGTTAAGTACCCAGAAATACTGAACACTGAATATACTTACTTTAGAAAGTGTACAAATTGTGCTATTTTTTAAAAGGTAAATTATGGAATACCAAAGGGAGGGAAAGTTTCTCAGTACTGTAGAACCCTGGACAAAAGGCTCTGGTCATTTTATTGACCCAGTAACCAAGGGAAGGGAGAAGGAAAAAGGATAGTAGTGGAAAAGTATTGAATTTTAGTCAAGGCCTCCAATAAGAATACCTCTGAAAAAAAGCACCGGATTTGGGAATGTGGATATGCAGATGAGTATGACTCACCCAGGGGGAGGGGCCAGTTCCTTGACTCCCTTGGAGACAGCCATGCACCATCTGTGCATTACCCTGGTGTAAAAGGGAAGCCTCCCTCAGGAGGCCTGGCAGGCAAAGCCTTGAAATTGCCTATAGTTAGGCTGGAAAAGTTCAACATAGGATTTGGGCCTGGTACCAGACTCTTCCTTTCTTACAGGTATGAGCTGGGCTTTGAATGTTTCTTCACCTGTGAAAAAAGATAATACCATTGACAAAAGGACATCCAAACCTTAGAACATGTATAAGAATTTATGTGAGTCAAAGTTTTGAGGACATGCCCTATTGCAAAATCTCAGTGGATTGAGAAAATGCACTAGAGAATTAGCAGTTTTGCAGCGTCTTTTATATATTTAGAATGAAAGGATACAACATAAGGAAGGTTACATGAACTATATTGGTGGTAGATTAGGGAGGCTGAAGACAGCAAAGCAGAGAAATTTCTAGGACTGGATAAAACGCAAAATAGAGAAACACATACTTTTAAACTGGTTAATTAACATTTACAGTACATAGAGATGGTATGTGGGCAACAAGTAATGATGAGGAGTTTTGTGGTCTTGTACTCTAGTGGTCTTACACTCTGGTGCTGGTGGTTGTGCCTTTGAGGAGTCGGGAAAAGAAAATTACTCTGATACTTCAAATCTATGTTATCTAGAAGCATAAGAACAATGGACAGGGCTCATGTGAGGTAAAGGTTGACCATTACTAAGGAAGCTAAGAGCCTGGGACTTGACTACCTGCCCTAACCTGCCTAGCTAGGAGTTTATGGTCAGAACAAGCAGTTTCCTCTGACCTTGCAGGGTCTACTATGTTGCCCCTTTTCGTTCACAGTATCTACTTTGTAAATTAAGTGTGAGATTGAAATTAGGTAATGTAGGAAATATTTCTTAGCATGGTGTATATCTTAAACTAGTTCACTAAAGGTTAGCTATTATTGGTTTCAAAAGTAGAACTCTTCAGAATACTTTATTAAATATTAAAGGAGAAAAATTATAATTACACATAATTACATGTGGATATCAAAAGGAATAAAATAGCTGAAAGATTATAAATTTGAATACCATAACAGTGGCTTTTGATTGGAGCTGACATTTTATGTTTTAGTATATTTACACTCTTGTTATATTTATACCCAAGTCTAATGGTTAAATTCAAGTTTGAAGGTAACTTGTTTTATTTCAACTTTCTTTAATATGAATGCTTCATCTTTAGACTCACAGTTCAGGATCTTACTCTAAAACATTTCTGAACATTGGCATAATACATGAATCAGAACTAATTCAATGTATGATTAAAATAAGTATATTTTATTCTATGAAAATTTTACTTCAATAAAACTGATTTACAAAAATAGATTGTCTAGAACTAGAACTAAATTATTGCCTAATACAGAGATATTACATACTAAAAGCAGTGCTTTAACCAATTGAAATTAATCTATTCTAGTTGATTGGTCTAGTGGTTGAACTTAGAGATAGTTTTTGAAAATTATGTGGCTTTAGAAGAGAAATAGGAATGACATCACATTTATAAAAATAGAAATAATTTTGTCAAATAGATACCTACCTTTTCTAAGCAAAACTAATAGATATTTTGCATTTCCTAAATATTTGAACTTTTGTAATGAATGAATGACTTGTGGTGACCTTTATACATGTGGTTACAACATGAGAGATAATAAATTAAAAATAAATAAAGTGTATTTTTTTCTTGCTTTTTTATTTCTGTAAAGCTGAGCTTCTGTTACAGGTACTATTGAATTACATATAATTTATTCTTGCATGAAATGTTTGTGTGTATAATATCTGTCATATATAGGGCTTGTTAATGATGATTGTATCAATGTAATAGATAATAGGTGATGTGATATAATGTAGTCATATTAGTGACAGGTTCACATTCTTGTTTGGTGGTTCCAAGTGAAGGTTGGTGACTACCAAGCATTTGATACATTGTGCATGCTCACTAAATAGTATCGAAAATTATCCATTACATCACTACAAACATCATAATTTAGATATTTTTCATTTAAAGTCAACTGTTATCTAGCATAGTTTCTTGCACACAAACATTGATTATAATGAATAAATGCCAGCCTGTTTAGAGAAAGTCATACTGATTTTTGAGTTTGCACATGGTTTTGATTTATTAGAATAGGTGATTACCAAAAATATTTTAGTCTTGGAGTCAATTATCCCTCACTTATACCAGCTGCAGGTTGTTGAGACTCCTTATAATAATAGGAAAGTTCATTTTGCAGCAGACACAAAAAACTATCCTATAAGGATAAAAAGTCTTAGGGAAATAACTAACTCCTAGCTATTCTACATTAAGATTCTTAGCAATAGTACATCCTGCTCAACAGAGTTAGAATTTGGAAACCTAAATCTCGGAAAACATATTTTATAAAATACCTCCAAACTCACTATCAATTCATAGAGAAATACTCCTTTTCTCTTTATGATCATTTGTTCTAACAGTATTGCAAGTTACTCCAAGTTACTAGCTCAATCTGTATGGACATAAATATTTCGGTATTAAGATTTTTTTCAGATAACAATGTCTGAAAAAATGAATTTACATATAGTCAAGTTAGATATATCACTAGATTTTAATTGTATCTGAATGTAAAATATGTGGGAAATAAAAGAAAATAAGATTTTTACTTAGTCACCTCAACCTAGTGTAACTGGATGTTATTAAAGAGTGTTGCAGAATGCCTTAAAGGATAACTCATTCTGTGTTAACTATATTAAATATAACTAAAATATTTACATAAGGAAGCATTAATAATTTCTTTAGCTTGTTTCTCCATAGTTTCCTCATTTTTTTGCATTCTGTCATTTTTATTTTCTATTTATTTTATTCAATCTGTTTGCTTTACCTGCAAAATATATCTAGAATCTACTTCTTACCATGTCCAAAGCATGGCATAATCTACTTCTCATTGCCAGCTTGACACCATCTCCTTCTGTTGTCTCTCATTCCTGTCCAACCATAGCCTTCAGATTCTGTTGGAACTTACATGCTAGCAAGGGACACCACATAGAATAAGAAATTCAGAAACTGTGAACTGTAAGGAAACTTGGAGATTATTTAGTATGATACTCTAATGTTATTTTCAGTGAGGAAATTTGAGGTCCAAGAACAACTTGTAACTGTCTTAAAGTATTTTTGCAGAGAGAAAATGTTTTGTATATGGCATGTATATTTTCTTTCCAACATAAAGATGTATGATTCCATGAAATAAGCTGTAGCACATCTATTTTTTCCCCTCTACGTATATACTATCAATGATTACTTTAACTTGCAGCTTTTTCAGTCATTTAATGGTGAAATACAAGGTGCTATCTTGACTTCTGATACTCCACAGTAACTGAGCTAGATTCTAGGTCTCACCATTCAAAACCTGACAACTTTTTTTTTTTTTTGGTCAGGAAAACAGACTAGAATAATCAGGATATTGAGGTATCAGATGAGGTCTTTCATACAGTTAACTCCAGTGTTGAACTCTGTAAAATTTTGGTACAGGTGCTTTTGCTTTGAAAAGAAAAATAAAACAAAAAATCAGACAAAACAAAACAAAACCTCAATAAACTTGAAACAAATTTAGTCCAAGTAAGTAGAAGTAGTGTTTATACTCCATTAAATTCTTGATTAAAAAACTATAAAGTTTTAAATATTATCCTAAATTTTAAAATGTAATAGAAATAGTGAAAAAAATACTTTCTAGAGTGGAAGAGATTGATATGGCATTTGATTTAATAAGGGATCTGGAAGAAATTCTATATTCTATTGGCCAAGAAGACAGAGGTGAAGTGAAAGCAAGAGAGACATATAAACGAGTTGTTGTTATTCAGGAAGTTTTCAAGAATCCAAAATTCATAGTATGTCCCTACTAATCATCTATCTCTAAAGAGTTTTATTAAATCTACAGCAATGTTCTAGCATAAAAGTGGAGTAATCAAGAAAGACTAAATTAAGCTCCATAAACACTGCTTAAGAAGCAAGGGAGACTAGTCATCAAAGAGTATTTCCCTCAAAAATGTTTAAATTTAAAAAATAGCACTTAATTAAACTTTTGTTGTTAAACAATTAAGTTTTCTTTTTGGCCCCAAGCCCTGACAAAATGGTTAACAACAACAACAACAACAAAAAGCCCTAGTGAATGGCTATGTGCTTAGAGTATTTATAATTTATATATGATATATACTCTGGACAAAGTCGTTTCTAGAAATGGAAAGGCAGATTTGAGAGTGGAAAAGGTCAAAACTGTTTTTCTCAAATGGCATGGCCTATACGAATGAGTGTGGAGTATCTGTCTAGAAGAAGCTGTATTTTTCCTTTTTGTCATTGAACAGAGTACACCCTGCATAAAGACTAGAGGATTCTGCTGCTGCTAATTGTACTCCTCTTATTTTCAGTTTGACAAATTATTGGCTTCAGTGGAAATGGCTGAAAGTCTCTACTTTTAATGAAAGTGATCTTATTATTTCTCTAGAGTTTCATTTTATTAACTTTCAGACAGAGATAAATGTAAAGAATTAATCATGTAGTATATCATGGATAGCACATACTTTTGATTTCAGTAGTTTTTCAGGGAGTATAAATTATTTTTAGAAAGGCAGTTATAAGCAATGATTATCAAAAATCTATCTTTAATTATGTTATTTGAAATTTAATGTAGTTATATTTATATCAAGTTGTATAGGCCACGAATTGATAAAGGGCTAATGACAATGTGACATTAAAATATATTGAATAACATTGAAACTAGTACCTTACTCTGGATATTTTTTCTTATCATGTAGAAATTCCTCAAGGACATTTATAAATTATATAGCTTTGAATATAGTACATTTGAGTGTTTCCTGGGGCTACATCAGCATTTAGTCTAACCCTGATTTAATAACCATATTGACAAGAAAACTAAATTATTTTATAGAACTATTGAAGTTAGAAGTAAAGATGCATGTGATAGAGCTTTTAACTCAGCATGTGATCAAAATTTAAAATGTAGTGGAAAGATTTGAAGGAACAGTTTAATAACATCAGGCAACTGTATCTAATTAATGCTAATGTTACTAAAAGGTATATGTAAATTTGGACAGAAACAGTATTCTAAATGCTTCTTGCAAAAACGATTTTAATTGCTTCTTAGAAATAGTTGTATTTGTTTTTGTTAGGAAGTTTGCTATGTTGAGATTGTATTTAAAGTATTCTTAATGTTTCCATATTAGAAAGTATATACCAATATTTAATATAGCACATTAAGAGATATTTATTCCCAAAGAAGAGATATTTGTAATTAATTTGCTTCTTGAAGTTGTGAAAATTGGTGTGATGATTAAAATATGAGTAGCTTGATTAAATAAGTATAATGCTTTAAATGAATAGATAATGTACAGGCAAACCTGGAAAGGATATTGCTAATTCTTTTTTGTTTATAAACAAATTGATGGGGTAAAACTAACAGATTCCATAGAAACTGGTGATTTATATAAAATGTATATGAGTATGTTATACTACCTTGTATTTGAAAATCGATTTTGTTAATATTTGATAACCATTTAATACATACTATATATGTCAGACATTTTACCAAGTGCTAAAAGAATATGAATAGGAGAGTTTTCCCTCCAGATGATTATATTTTTGTAGGGAAGGTAAGCATAAATTATATTTAAAAAAATCTATATATTCATATAATAGCATAATTAAATATTTAAATTATTATAAATAGTTATGTCATGGAAAAGTATAATAAAATAAGTTAAAGGACATCTGAATTCACACAATTCAATATTTGCTTGCACATTCATAAATATTAATATAGTCCTATGTTTAACTAAATACCTAAATACGTAGCTATCGTAACTACAGTGTGTTTTTAGTGTTATCAGTCTCTTTTTCCCTCCTTCTAGCCAGAGACCACTAGGGACTATTTGAGTTGGTGTTGGTATATTGTTTCTTCTTTTTCTCTCTCTGCTCATATGTTTCAAGCCTGTGCACTATCAATATTGATCTCTGAATAGTAACTGGTGTGCAAGAGACTTGATAGCAGATATAACTCTTAATATATGTTTATAGTTGCTTAAGTCATAATCTTTGAAATATAAAGTTTGTATCACACAGACACACACACACTCATATTTCTCTCCTATAGTGCTTGTTTTAGGTTGAAAAACTGACCCACCCTCTTTTGACTATAATGATTTAATTGAAAATAGATATTATAATATCTGTTTCATTTTTTTCTTTCTTTTTTTGTGTTTTAATAGAGTAATTAGATGTGACTTTTATGGATTTATATATCAAGGATATGATTCTGAAGAGATCTTTGTAGGAAACAGATCCTGCTAAGATTTCAAGTTCATTAAATTATCATGAAATAAAAGACTTGAACTAATATTGCCTTTTGATGAATCACTGAACCAAAATTTTTTTCTAGTTAACATCTTTCCCATGTATGTCTTTACTAGCTATTTTTAAGTTTACTAAGTAAATTGGTTGTAATGGTGGAATCATGAGCATTCAATTTAGAAAAAGGATAAACAAAATAATATTTCAGAATAAAATAAGCCAATTATTATTTAAATATTTGCTTAATATTGTATTTTTAATGGAAGCCTCTCTGAAATCTTCAATTTAAGCTCTCATCATCTGTGTAATTCTTTTATTTTTGTCTATTTTCTTAGTACTCATTTTAGTTGTTTCAGAAGCTTCTGTAGAATTTGGGATCTTATGGGAATATGTTATGGTATCTCATAAATCTTGTTTTCTGTTTATTTTCTGTTTATTTTATAGATGAGGTAGCAAAGTGCTATTGAAAGTGGAGAAATTTACATAAGGTTAGAAAGTTATTAAAGTACCAGATTTACTAAGATCCTATTTGCCATATATTTCATGCATAAAAACAAAAGAACAGTATTTTATTCCTTCTTTTTTAAAACTAATCATTACTTCTTTATTTTGGTCAAGTTAACAAAATAAAAAAAAAATTAAACTTGATATGACTTTATTGAAGCCAAATTCAAAATAAGCATATCAGTGTCAGACTGAGTCTTATATATCTGAACACTTTTAACACTTTAAGATGTTTTATTGTTTTGGTTATTCTTTTATATTAATTTTATAACATAAACCAGTGCTATCAAATTAAAACTGGAGAACTGGACATTATCTAATTCTATCACAAAATCTTTAAACAAAAAATTAATATGTATTGCAATGAAAATTTAAATGTTTCATGAAGCTTTACATCTGATAAATATGAGTAAGTATTTAAAAAGGGATAGAAACCTCTGAAAGAATCTGGATATAGCTGTTTTCAGGTTAATCTAATAATTTTTATGTTAAGAATTGAAAGATTGTGTTCTAGATGACGGTCTAGTGTTGTGATTGTAGCAATTTATGGCATCAGAATCATATCCATTTCCATTTTTATCATTAAAATGAAAAAGAGGTTGGATTATATAAGCTATATGTTCTGAAAACCTAAGTTTCTCTAAATCTTCAAAGTTGATTCTGGATCTGCTTCTAGTTTTTCAAAATATATAGTAAAGTATTGCAGCAACAGTGCTCTATAGTTTTTTTAAGCATTTTTTTCAGCTTCTAATATCTTTATAATAAGGTAAATTTTTAAAGATATATTTTAAAATCTAAAAAGATACTCAAAAATTTTAATAGTGACAAAAGATGTTTTTTTAATTTTATTTCCTGTTAAGTTATTATGACTCGAAGTTAAGTTTAGGCCAGGGCACTATTACTACTTGAAACACAAATTCAGCCTACAACTTACTGTGTGCAAACCCACAGCATACAAATTTATCGGTAATAGGAGAGAAACAGTTAAGAGCATTTGTTTTGGTTTGTATTTGTACACAGTAAATCACAAAATGTTAAATTTATGAGACAGAACAAGATGTCTATGAAAATTAAATTGTTTTATCATAGCATGTCCAAGTCCATTTGGGCTTCTATAACAAAAATAACATAGGCTGGGTATCTTATAACAAATGAATGTTACTTTTTACAGTTTACCTTGGGGAGTCCAAGATAAAGATGCTAGCATAATCATGCCTGGCGAGGGTGCACATATTTCCTTCCTTCCTTCCTTCCTTCCTTCCTTCCTTCCTTCCTTCCTTCCTTCCTTCCTTCCTTCCTTCCTTCCTTCCTTCCTTCCTTCCTTCCTTTCTTTCTTTCTTTCTTTCTTTCTTTCTTTCTTTCTTTCTTTCTTTCTTTCTTTCTTTCTTTCTTTCTGCCTCATATTGTGAAAGAGTCAAGATAACTCTCTGGTATTTCTATTTCAGGGCTCTAAACTCATTTATGAGGGCTCTATTCCCATGGCCGAATCACCTCCCAGAGTCCTCACCTCTAAATCCCATCACATTGTGGGGCAGGTTAAACATATACATTTTTGGAAAAGACAAACATATAGTCTATGGCATGGCCACTAAAGAATAATATATGGTACCTCCTCTATACTATTCCACAGAAAAGAATGTAATTAAAAAATAAAACACTGGAATGTTTATAGGTCTAGGTTCTAGTCTTTGAGCTACACATACTACTTAAGTAAATTTTCTTATAGCCAAGCTGTGTACCCTCTATTAACCACACAGTCCTCATCTAGGAAACATACTTGTTAGCCCCTGGAATAGCACTTAAAGTTTTACAAAGCTCTAAGATGTTATTTTGTTAATTTGATAGTAGATCAAAATAATATGAAATGTGCATGGCTAAAAGAACATGAAAAATTATGGTGATGTGTATGAAAATCCATGGATTTTTCCCATCATGTTACTAGACTCTCATCTAAAAAGACACATATCATCATTTACTTTTTTTTTTTTTTTTTGCTTGGGAGAAGTTAACAAAGTTTGATTGTTAATATAAATATAATGATAAATTTATAAAATATTTACACTATGTTTATTTTAGCAATCATTTCTTGTGTGTGTGTAGAAGGAGCCTGTAGTATTTTTCTTTCAAATCTTTTTGTCAGTTACAGTTATCTACAAATACATGTGCACACATGCCTAATACTTGTGTTTCCAAGAACAATTGTAAAGAATTTTCAAAATAAAATTGCTTTATAGTCTCTCATACAGTGAATATGTGTGAGAGCAACTTATGGTGAGAGAAACGATATATCATATTGTAATTTCATTAATTCCATACTGTGCTAAACCATTGATACAAAGAAGGACATAAATGAACAAATAGCAAATTTCATTGTTGAAGGGCAAGTGGTATTGAAATGTGTTAGATAATATGGTGATATATAATAAACAAATTTCCAACGTAGAAAAGTCTTAATGAAAACTACGGATAGTTGCTCAGATAAGCTAGAGGCAGAAAGAACTCACCATCAGTCCATTTCAATAAATTAAAAAATTAGAACATTTTCAGGTAAATCAAAATAAAGACAAAAGCTGAAAGCTATATACCTTTCAATTAAATACAGATCTAAGAGCTGACAATGAACTAGAGAAAACATGACTTAAACATGCTCATTTCTAACTTTTTGGAGCCTTTAAGAATGGATTATTGCTCATATGGAAACACCTGCAATGTTCCATTGGCACACATTTCTAGAGTATAACTTAGTCAAGTATCATGTAGTTTCATTGTCTTCTTATAGGTAATTAAGTGTCTGGAGGCTTCTAATGATATTATTAACTCTAAAATAAGTCACTGTGTCTTCTGAACAGTTGCAAAGTCAGTAAAGTACTTGAGTGGTTTTTTCATAACTGGAAACTCATCAATTGATATGTTGGTCCTACTAAGTAGATGACTGGCTAAAAAGAGTTATTACTTTAGAGAATGCCAATTCCTAGTAACAGTTTACTGGATGTCCCTGCCACTAGAAAGGTCAGTGTGTGAGATGTGGCTAATACTGTTGTTAGAAAGCTCACATATTTCAATGCCATTTTTATTGCACCTTTTGTTTTCATATTGGATGAAAGTAGTATTATTTTTCATTCATTTGAAAAAAAATATATAATGGATAGAATTCATTTATAATCACAATGTATTAAATTCATTCTGTATTAATTGAATCAAACTTATGGGCTTTATTTATGTAACTTTCTGTTGACGTGTTTAAGGATACACTATTAGCAATCAAAAAATACCTCTCAAGTAAGATACTTTGTTGACACCTTTGACATACCTAAGAATGATTTCTCTGATGTGCCTGCATCTGATAAGTATCTATGCTTCAATTAGGAAGGTTTTAGAACTTGGTTTGGATTGGAATGAGGAAAATGGTATTTTACCTATGGCTAGCATTTCTTAAAAACCCTTTCATAAATAATTATAAAAATACAGAGACAGAGATTTATATAAAACTCTGTGATTTTGGCACAATTCCTGACATATTATGGTTGTGCAAAACATGTAAGTGGAGAAATAAGCAAACGATGGCTGAAAAACTAGCACCAAATAAGAGCTATGGTTTCAGTTCTTCCCGCTAAGTCCTGGGCAATATTTTGTGTTCAAGTATATGAAATCAGCATAGCCTATTAATTTCCTTCACTTCAGTCTCCAATTCACATTAACAGAAGGGAGTGATCATTGTCTCTGTCTGATCCGGAAATCCCTTCCCGTGCCTAGGAGTGCCACCCTGGTAGAGAATGGAAAATGATCTTACATGATTTCTCTGAAGCTGGTTTACACGTTTGAATTATATTTAAGTGTGCTTATTTTTTCTTCAAAGTGTAATGTGTTTTCTGGAGGAAAAATTGCTCTGACTTTCAGTACCTGTAATATCTTTCCTATACACTGGCCCTCAGTTTTAAAATTTTTAAATTTTGTAAGCTATGAAATGGTAAACCTACCTGAAGTCCAGTACACTGGCTTACTCTGAATAAATTGTTCCTACTCACTTTAAGTTATCTGACCCTGAAATATGACAGATTAAAGTACATCAGCATGGGGTGATTTTTTATTTATTCATTTATTTTTAGAAAAAGCAAATTATATACCCCAGAAATAAAGTGTCTGCAGCATTAATGCAGTTGACCTCTGGTCATAGTCTGTCCTTAGATAGTGACTACTATGTCATATTTATCAACCAAGAAACATTTCCAAGGAGGCAAGGGAGGTTAGTGGCATTTGTCACCTGGTTGTGCAGAAACATCTCAGGTAATTTCTTGAGCCTCTGATGTATTGTGCTAGCAGTTTTAATATTCTCCTGTTATTTCTGCATCGACTAAAGAAGGGGAGAAATTATTTTCTTAAGATCTACAAGCAAATGTAAAACTAAAATCAAATAACCCATATTTAGAAAAGGACATAAAAAAAAAGTAAAAATAAGATACATTTTAATTTTAGAAGATAGCCCTGGCATATTATAGTCCTCTTTAACAGGCATTTTGTATGCTAAATGTTTCCTCCTAATGTTACACTGTCTACTAATTAAAGAATTCTAAGATATAGTTTTTCATATATATTTACATTAAAATAAATGATTCGTATGAAGTAAAATGCACATAACCTGGAGCTTTAAGTAATATTTTACTTATTGTGCTACTAAGACACTATTTAATTCTGAAAATAATTCTGCAAGAAACATAACGTCACATGGTTAAAAGAAATACTAAGGAAGTTTAACAGCATGTTTATTTGATGATGGTATGGTGTATGGTAAATTCAGTACTTATTAGCTTTTTCTAATGCAGACAGTATGAAAAGAGAACAAATTCAAATCATTAAACTTCAGTTCTAGGTCAATCTGCTTCTACCTTGCTATGAAGTTACAGATGAGTGAATTAGAATCTCTGGATTTCTGATAAATCTTTTAAATGAACACATTGCAATAAACAATCTCTGAAATCTTATCAATGATATATAATTTTGATCTCTTGAGAATAAGATGAAAATATAGGCTAAAATTATATTTGGAAGTCATTTCTCATTATACATATATACATTTTTACTATTTCTAATCTTGTGTCTCCACTACTCTAAATACATGTGTTGGTAAAATTTTTTAAAAGCTATATGTACACAGGTTTTATTGGTTAATGAGGTATTTGAACCTGAAAAATAAGAATTTTATTAAAATATTTGGTGGAACTCAATTAACTACAGATTTCTTATTGTCAACTAAGTAGATATCATCATACTCTTTGGTACTGAAATGGTGCCAATATGCCTCCAGATTATTTCAAATGAGAGATACAATGGTAGAATAAGTGGTAGAGTTAATGGTAGGATAAAGCACTCATCTGGATTCTCTTTCTGATAAGTGATATTTAGTGATAATAAATTAGATTTTTAAAGGATAGCTGTTTAGTGGTAGAAGATTGGGTCAGATGTCAATTTATAGTTTCTCAGCTCCAAACCCACCCTCCTTTTCCTTGTCTTATAAAACATACATACATTTCTGCCTTTCTAGTGATATGTTGTTAGGTTTTACTCATTATATTTATTATTTTTGAGTACAAGAGTGACATTGCGGGGATGATAATGACAAGAACACACTTCTTTCTGGTTGAGTGTTACTCTTATATTTCATTTAGGGCAGGAGTTGAGGCCTGGTGGCCCTCACAGACCAGTTTCAGCCTCACAGTAGCTATGTCCTTACTTTTAAGCCATGCTCTTCCTCGCTGGCTGGCTGCTTTTACAGATGAATTTCATCCATCATCAGACAACTGACTACCCACTATGTGGTTGCTTCTAGAGAAAGCCCAGCAGCTGCAACCTCAGGCAATTGTCTCACTAACAGTCAGTTTGCTTCTGCAGACAAGCTCTCACCTCCCCACCTCCTTCAGCAATGGCAGATGATTTCTGCTCTAACCTATGCCCTCTGGAAAGTGTCTTTGCCACTGGCAGACTTATATAGCCATACCTTCTTCAAAGAATTTGAAATATCACCTGGAACTATACATAGTTATCTCTATATTATTGAGAATATTCCCCATGCTTTACATCCCCATGATTATTTTGTAACTAACTTAATTCTTTCACCTTTTCATCTCTCTCCTATCTGGCAATTTATCAGTTTATTCCCTGTATCTATTGAGTCAGTTTCTGTTTTGTTTGTTTGTTTATTTTTGGTCCTTAGATTCCATATAAGTGAGATCATACTGTATTTGTCTTTTTCCATCCAACTTATTTTACTTAGCACAATACTTTCCAGATTTATCCATGTTGTCTCAAATGGTAAGATTTCATTATTTTTTATGGCCAAATACTATTTCATTATGTATATGTACCACAATTTCTTTACTTAATTGTCTACTGATAGGTACTTAGGTTGCTATATTAGTCAGAGGAATCACTTTGTAAATTATATAAATGTCTAACTACTATGCAGTACACCTGAAACTGATATAAAATAATATTGAGTGTCAACTCTAATTGAAAAAAAATTTTAAAGGGTGGAGTGAAGGGGAATAAGAGGTTTAAATTTCCAAGTATAAAACAAATCATGGGGATGTAATGTACAGCAGAGGGAATATAGTCAGTACTATTGTGATAGTGTTGTATAGTGTCAGATGGTTGCTGGACTTATTGTGATCACTGTTTTAGGTATATAAATATTGACTAACTATGGTGTACACCTGAAACTAGTATAATATTGTACATTAGCTATATTTTAATAAAAATCTTCAAAGAGACCAAGTTTAAAATCTCAGCCTTGTGTGGAGGAGCCTCCCTTAAGTCCTCATTTTCCTTCATTGTCCAGTATCCTTGAGCCTAGTAGTAGTATAATGCATCTATTTGTGCTTGATAATTCTGGACTTCTTAGAGTCCCTTGTACCTCTTTCAGAAATTAAATGCTTTTTATAAGTTAATAATTCTTTATAAGATTCTTTATAAATAAAGTTTTCTTTATAAAATTACTGGTATATTTTTTTAGTTTTCTGGTGGACCTGGATTGATATAAAACTATAATGGAAATCAATGCTTTTTTTTTAAGTCATTCAGTGTTCATAATTTTTGAAGTAGAAGTAAAAAAAACACACAAAAAGTGCAGTATATGAGTATATGAATGCTAGGAAAAGAATTTGAACTAAAGTGCACAACATTATCAAAAAAAATTGACAGAGAAAGAAAGTTAATATTGTTAGACATTCTCATGTCTTTCTGAGGAATAAGTACCTTTTTTACCTGCCAAGAGCTAGGATGCCTGGGTGGGGCTAAGGCATTGGACAAAAGAATTAAACATGTTGTCTACATGGACAACTGATTTAATATTTCTTAATATGTCCAGGGAATTAAGAGGTTGACAATTCCACTGAGTAACATTTTAATTTTTTTTCTATCAATATATCTTGCCTCTTTTTAATGAAGGCATGTAAAGATGGTAGAGTGTTAGATTGAGCTGGGGGAGGGGAGAGAGGTGGGTAGAGGGAGAGAAAGAGAGAGAGAAATCTTTTAAATTAAGCTTGATGTTTGTGTTTCAGAATATAAATTGAACAAAAGTGAACCACCTTGTGGTTATTCTGTGAGTTTTAACCTTTAACCTTTAACCTTTTCTTGTTCTCAATATGATTTTCATTAACACCTCTGTCCACTTTTCCATATAACCTCTGTACAATGTTAAACGCTAAAATATTCCTAGTAGATGTTTAGGCTAAACCTCTGAGCCTACTGAGACAGTGGGTTTTGGTCAATAAATTATTACAACAGTTTAGGACTGAATGAGACCTTAAAGATCACTTACTCAAACCCTTAATTTCATAGAAAGGGTACCTAAAGGTGAGGGAGTTAAGTAGTCAGTCAGATTCCTAGACATTTGGATTCCTAAGGTGGTGTTCATTTCATGAACTTAGTTATCTGCCTATTATATACTCCTGATGATACTGACAGGCCTAACTCTCAAAGTACCGTAGGTTGTTGCTCAGAAAGCAAAAATAAAACGTTACCCAAATAAAATAAATTTTTGTTGATATTGCTTACACTTTTAGCTCTGTCCTACCTAGAAGATGCTAGTTTTTTTTTATCAAAAAGACCCTCTCCTAGTTTTCTAGGCAATACTCAAAAGTCATTCTTTTCTTTGTTTAAAAAAGTTATTGAATAAATTTAAAATCTTCCTGGTGTTTGCTAGGCCTGGAGGAGGAAATGGAAAATGAATAGAATGAAGCAGAAATTTTGATCTTTGGTTTCAAAACTTTTAAAACCTATATCTTTAAGAGCATAAGCACATTTGATTGGAATTAATACATTTAAAATACTTTAATTCTAACTAGTAAATTGTATGTCATACAATTTAAACAGAAAATAAAGATAATCATAGTGAGGTAGATTTAATCTGGAAACTTTTTGAGCAGGAGGAATAATGTAATTAATACAAGAGGGAAGAGAAGGAAAATTAGGGAAAAGCTTTTTAAATGATAAAACTTACAATGTAAGGAAGAATGAATTATAAAAAAAAAGGAAGATGAACAAATATGGATGAAACAATAATTAATAGTTTGAGGAAATAATTTAAAAAGGCAAATATCTCTCTGCAATATAGAAAAGATTTGGTTAGAAGTAGATATGTCTAACATAATTTTATTTAATGTCTGGCTAGCTAGGTAGAGCTGTATCTGTGTTTGTACTTGGGCACATCTATTTACTATGTACACTATCTGAGGCAACTTGTATCCCAAACAATAGGTACCCTGTTCCAAAAGACTGATTTCCTGGTTCAATTTTTATACCTACCTCCTAGAGGTGACCTTAGTAGAAAACATTAAATACTCAGTGTCTCAGTTTCCTCATATATAATGGAAGGTGACTATAGCACTTACCTATAATGTTATTGTGTGGATGAAATGAGTTAACTTCTGTGAAGTTTAGCATGATAATGGTTACTCTAAGGATTCAATTAATGTTAACTATTTTTAGTAACATACAGAGATAAACTATTAAAATATGAAATTGAAAGAATAGTTCAATTTATTTAAATTAATTACTAAGTTTTCAAAGTGGAAGACTTAAAAACTCAAAAGTTGTATATAAAAATGCATATTTAGTGCACAAATAGATCTCTTTACACCAGAAAGATTTTAAATGTATATTGTTTCAGTTTTTAAGAAACCAAAAAAAAAAAATGATATCTGAGAACATCCATATTTCTTGGTGATGTCAGTAGCTGCCTAGGAACAGCTAGCTGCTCATTGTAGTTAGAACATTTTTTTTTTACCGGTCTGATCTCAGTAGGCTTTTAAATTTTCCACCTCCAGTTAATCTAATCCTAAAGATCCTACCAAGTAAAGATTTACATGTGACTCGTGAGGGAAAATAAATGCAAAAAATATATATATCCTAAAAGGAGGGATGTTGCTATAGGAAACTTGAAGCTACATTTATATTTGAATATATCTCCAGAGGTAACCTTTAGTTCTTTCACTTTAATATGTTGCTTATAAAGTATGCATTTCAATCAGGATATGAGATGATGTTACCATAAATAATTCAAGTTTGTAATCCACTGTACAGTATTTACTATAAAAGGGTAAGTGATAAAATATGTAGAATGATCATTTACATTTTGGACAGCAATGATACTTTTTGACAACAGAAGGTCACTGTATACCTGTCCCTACACTGTTAGCACAAAGAAAGCCATTTCGTCTTAATTATATAATCTTGGTGAGGAAAAGCAAGAAAAAGAATTCTCGTGAATATATATTTTCAGATAGTTGGCTTTTTCTAATTGGTCACTTACACGAAGGCTTCTAAGTATCTGTAAAATCCATAAGGTATAAATTGGGTGGTCTAATTCTTTACTTATGAAAAAGTATTAAAAATCAGCTACTGATTTATTTTCTAGCCTCATTTCTATACACACATCTAGATTGTTTGAGGGCCAAAAGCAAAAAGTATTTCTAAGGATAAGTGATTGTTCATATAACATGTATCAATGCAATGAATATTTTTTCTTGAATACCAAGTATATATATTCTCATAAAAATTAGTCAATTAGATGATATTCTAGAGGAGGAAATACACAAAAACAATCAATTAATAAATTAGCTAGTGAAACAGCATCTACATATGTATATATATATAAATTTTAACCTATACTACAGACTACAGTTATGAAGAGTATTTTTTCAATCTTAAACCATGTTTTGTATGAATCAGGAAACTCTATAAAATGACCTATGTGGTACATATACACAAATGAGCCATGTCCTTTCAGTTGTAAACATAAAAATATATACTTCAAATGCTAGCAGTATTAAAATTCATTTGTGTCTAATATAATCGCATGCATTTTTGGATAGAAAATCTTTACTGTTGGTGAAATGAGGTCAGAGAAATATGTTTGGGGCAGGTAAAGTAATATTAGAAAAATGTCTGAGGAAAGATCAAAGAAAATTCTCTAATAAGAATTCTGAACGAGAACTAGTTTTTTTGCTAAAAAAAAATCTTCTCCCATTTATTACTTGATTTATTTCGTTGAATGATTCACTGCCAAATATCCAGCAGAATGTACTTGTAATCAGTGAAATTTAGTTTGAGTATCACCATTTTTAGGTCTGTTGTCTACAACTCTGCTATTCAATGTGTGTTTGGTTAATAGATCATCAGGGAGCTTGAAAAAAATGCAAAATCTGAGAACTCCCCCAGGATTACTAAATTAAAAGTTATATTTTAATGCGCTATGTGTTTTGATTGCACATTAAAGTTAAGAAGCTCTGTTCTTCATATCATTTAATTTGAGAATTTGTTTAACTATTCTTATTACCTTGTCATATTCTAATCTCTTTTTTACCTATCATCTCTCTACATAGTTAAATCTTCTACTTCTAAACAAATCACTCTGACTTCCCACAGAACTCCTTGACACTGTCCCCTTTCTACTTCTACATCCTTATTTGGTTAATAATGCCATTCAATTTCTGTTCTTCAGACATCTGACCTTTCAATTACTCTTTTTGTTATAATCCTTCTATCTTCAGAGCTAACATCCATAATGTTTCTATGCTTGGACATCCCTCTCCCTATTTTATCTCATATTTATCCTTTATATCTGAATTCAAGCATCAGTTCCTTGGGCAAATCTCAAACCTGCAGGATAGGTTAGATGTTCCTGTTAAATGCTGTGAAAGCTTCCTGTAAATTTTATTCCTATATTAAGTGCATGCAATTGTATATATGAGATTGTATTTTTTAATTTTTAAAAAATTTGATCTTAACTAATTAAGAAATATTACTCAAGACTTTCTCTATTATTAAGTATATTTATCAAGAAGGCTTGTTGATTTTGGCCAGCTGCCTTTTCAACATTTGTAGAGATGATATGTATTTTCTCTTTAAGTATGTAAATTTGATTTTTATATAAAGAAATTTCTAATATTGAAACTTTTTTGAAATCTTGAACTAATCTCTTTGGTGAGACTAAAGTTTTGTGAATCTTCTTATAGGATTTTTTAATTAATATCTATGAGGTAGATATTTTAATCTTTATGTTACAATATTATTTAACTAACAAGAAATTATCAGTTAAATATAGGTTTGTTAGAATTTGCTTTATAAAATAACTTACTTCTACTGTTATGTTATTTTTAAAATTTACTTATTTTTATAATGTGGGGTATACCACTTACACAATTTTTCTCCTGTAGAAATTAGTCAAATTAAACTTTATATTTTCTGTGAGATCTGTTTTTGTAAGTTTTGTCATTCTATAAAATTACTCATTTAATCTAGGTGTTAAAAATTTTTATTTGAGTATTATCAGAAAAAATATTTTCATGGTTTGTGAAATTTTGTCTGTAATCATTCTTTATTTTGTGTATTTGGTTCCCTTGATTTTGTGTTTTTATTTTGTGTATTTTTGTGTGTGTGAATTTCCCTTGATTTAAATAGTAGTCTTTATTTTGTGTATTTTCCCCCTTGATTTAAATAGTAGTCTTTTTATGTTCTTATTTTTAAAGAACTAGCTTTATAAATTAACATTAAGTATGCCATATTTTTGTGCTCTCTAATTCATTTAATATTTATTTCATAATTAAGTCCTTTCTTTTGCTTTATCTTTTTTTGTTATAATTCACTTTTTAAAAATTGATTCCTTATTTATTTTATTTTTAAATTATATGTCTTTAGAGCTTTACATTTTTTTCTCTGAACACTGACTTAGGTGTATCATAAATGTTTCTCTATATAGTGTTCTTATTTTCATTTTGGTAGAAATTCTTCAACTATGTCTTATATTTTATTTTTTAAGATGTTTTTAATGAATAATTTTTTAGAGCAGTTTTAGATTTACAGAAAATCTGAGAAGAAAGTACAGAGTTCCCATGAACCTTCTTCTTACCTCCAGTTTTTATTATTAACATTTTGCATGTGAGATATTTGTTACAATTGAGGAATCAATATGGGTACAATATTTTAAACTAAAGTTCACAGTACACATTAGAGTTCCCTTTTGTGATATAGATCTTGACAAATGCCTAATGTCATGTACCTACTATTACAGTATCATGCAGAATAGTTTGACTGCAATAAAAATCTCCCGTGCTGCACCTATTTATCTCTCCTCTCCTCCCATAACCTTTAGTAAAGAGTGATTTTTTTACTGTGTACATAGTTCTGTCTTTTCCAGGACATCATATAATTTGAATCATACAATATGTAGCTTTTTCAGACTGATTTCTTTCACTTAACAATATGCATTTAAGTTTATTTCATGACTTTTTGGGGATTTTATTATTATTATTTTTAATTTTAAAATTTAAAAAAATATAGTAAGAAATACAACTCATGACTGGATTTTTTAAAAGCTTCTGTTATGCTTAAATATTCTTTTAAGTCCTATGGTTTAATGCGGAAACAGCAACAAACATGTACAACTTTTAAATGTAACTATTAAACTCAGTAGTGTTTTAATATAGAGAATTAAAACTGTTAAATTGTGATGACAAATATATGTGTCATTGAAATAAGTAGGTGAAAAGAAAGTTATATTTATTGACCACATTTTATGCCAGGCACTGTTCCAAGCTTAAAACATTTACTTTGCACAACAAATAATGAAAGTATTGTAGTCACTATAGACAAGACAATTCAGACTCCCTAACAAAAGATGACTTGCCCAGGGCATTATACATGTAGAAAGATTAAAAACTAGGTTTCTCAGACTCTTAACACCATAACTTTCACAAACATTATCTTTAATTAGTTTTTAATTTTAAAAAGATTATATTTCATAGAGGAAGAGATTTGCCCAAGATATCATTATAACCAAGAGGAATAATGCTCAATTCCTTTTATTTCATGGCTTCTGGTTATTCCATTTACTCATTGTCAAAATAGAAGAAATGTAAAAAAGAAAAAAAAAAAAGAATTGTGGGAAACAAGCAATGATGATATACCTGTAGTAAAGGGAAAAGAAAGAAAAGTGATTACGTGTTTGAATGTGTGTGCATGTGTGTGTGTGTGTGTGTTTGTGTTCATGGAAACGTTGTTAAATGATTAAGTTATATTCTTGTTCCCTTTACTAGTTGTGTTTGAGGAAAGCATAAATTATATGAAGCTTTGACCAAAAGCAAAGAAAAACTCATTGAGATTAAATGTTTCTTAGAAGCACATAAGTGAACAAGTCAGATCATTGTGGTCATTTATCTGTAGTTGATTGCATCCATTTATCAAACCTTTTTTGCTTCCCTCACTTTTTATTTTTTTAGTACAAGTCAACTTTCTTACCCAGTCAGTGATAAAGTAACCTAATGTGGTGCTATTTTTCTTTAAATAATTATCTTCTCTGACCAATGCTATTTTCCTTATTTTCTGTGCCATTGCTTCTGATTATTCTTTAAGCAGTTTTAATGTTGGGAAAAAAAATCCTAAAGCCAGAGAAGATGGAAGAAAAGAAGGAACAGTGTCTATCATACTGAGAAAGGGAAATTTATTAAAACATTTGGATTTTAGCAATAAAATCTCTTGTAGGTTTTATTTTTAAGAGAAATAATTTTTTCCAGCTTCATTGAGATATAATTGACTTATAACATTGTCTATGTTTAAGGTTTTTCAATGCTGTTGATTTGATATATTTATATATTGTAAAAGGATTATTGCTATAGTGTTACCTAACACCTCCATGCTATCATGTAGTTACCATTTCTTTTTTGTGATAAGAGCTTAAGATCTCTTTAGGAACAATTTGAGTACATGATACTGCACTATTAGCTATAATCACCATGCTGTACATTAGTTCCCCAGAATTAAATATTATAACTGAAGTTTGTAACCTTTAACTAATACCTCTCAATTTCCCCAACTCTTGCCTCCTGGTATATCCACCACTCTGCTCTATTTCTAAGAGAAATAATTTTTAAGGTTTTTTAAAAAATCAAGAAAATTCCCCCTATGCCAGAGATTTCATCATCGTAACTAACTTTGTGCAGTAAAATTCTTTAAAGAGTGATGGATATATTGGAGGCATGGACTAGGCAGTGACCTGGGTGAGGAGTGTCTTCCCCAAGCCCTTCCAATGATTAGCCTGTCATTTAAACTTCTGCTTTCTGTATTTCTTTCTCTCTCTCGTGTTTCATATCTGTAAAGTGTATCAACTCTTTTAATTTATGACGCTAAGTAACAAATGGAAATGACTTGAAAGTACCTAAAATAATTGATTAAAAGGTTACGTCACCACAGTACAATGTAATAGGTGCTTGGTGTTGTCACCAAGTTTGGCTGCAGCTGCCGCAGCCTCTGTCCCAACTCTGCCTCTCTAGACTGGCAGCCTTGCATCTCTGCCCCTTCCTGTCTTCTACCATTGCAGGGTGATTTCTCATTTCTTTCCCCATTTGTAGTGCTTCTGCTTATCTAGATCCCAGGTGACTTTTTTTGCTGTTTGCTCCATGTTTTTGTCATAAGTTTGATTTAGTCATAAGAGGGATGAACAGAGTCTCTATCATCTGTGCCATTTTTCCCCTCCACTTGTAGGTTTTCTTAAGGAACAATGATAGCCTAATTTTTATGTTCATGAAGAAAGTTGGACTATGGCTGCATGAAGATTAACCATCCAATTTTATTATAAGAAAGGATTTTTATAATTTTTATAACTTAGAATTTATATTACTGTAGATATGTGAGGTTATAGCTGAATTCTCTACTACTGTCATTGCATATTTATTAAAAATTACTATAGGTTTCATGTGAAATTTTAGGGAGTAATATAGTATATATAGTATATATATATAGTTATGGAAAAATTATAAATATTTACTATTACAGTCTTCATTTAAAAAGCAAATTTTAATATCAGAATTTAGACACTGGAGATAGGCTGACTTTTTTGTAGAATATCAAACTGTGTGTTTTATTTAAAAAAAGTAAATGCTACTAAGAATAAGCCCTTATGGAATTAATAGATAATATTTATGTTACTAAGTAATGTAAAGGAAATTAAAACACATGTAATAATTGAAACTGGTTCTATAATTTCTAAGTTTTGTAATGTATACAGTGAGTTCACTATAAACATGAAAAATATATCATAATTGAATATAAGTCAATATATATCATAAGAAAATTTTACCAGAGATTTTTAGCATCAAACCCAATGCAACTTTTAAATATACATCTATCATTTTCCAGGTTTGTAACAGTGTAGTCATAACAGTAGTTAACATAGAATTTAAAAGCATTTTAATTAAACATTCGTTTTGTATAATAAGTCAAATAAATGTAACTGATACTTTATAAGCAGGTCAAAACTAAACATGAGATGATTCTATGTATCTAATAGTTTGGATAAATTTACACTTATGTGCACACAATTTATAAATGTGATAGAGAAAACACTGAAATTGGAGTCAGAATTTTGGGTTTCCCATTTTGGCTTGTTCACTGTTGCTTTTTATCTTAGAAAAAGTTACTTTAACTCTCTGAGACACTCTTTCCTGTGTTTTTGAATTCTACTCCTAAAGTCCATTTCCTTCATTATAAATATGTAATTACATCTCCCATCCTTAGAAAAGCAAAGCAAAACAGCAACAATTAACTCTACATTTCACAGAAATAAAACTTTCATTAAATTAGCCATCTACACTAGTATAGACTATCCTGTTGTTCTGTTTCCCTTCTTCCTTATCTTAATTTATTTTTATACCACAGTATAAAAGATTGACTTAAGTCATTGAGTCATTTTCAATAGTGTAAAACACATTATCACCATCAGTAGATCGGCACTCTTATTTTAATATTTAATGTTAATTGTATTCATTCCTTTTATGTACACATATACTCTGCTCCCCATTAATATATACTTAAACACACATGTACGCATTTGAAACACACATGTACCCTTGTAAAATATGCATTGTTATTTAATGTGTGTATTGCATGTTTAAATATAGATGAATGATATATGCTATTCTGACCTTCTTAATTTATTCAATGGCATGATGTTAATATGTAGCTGTGTTGCTAATTACATCTAACTTTTTGTTTCTGACTTTAGTATAGAGTTCTATAATGATATGTTCCATGTTTTCGTTATCTAATTGTTCAGAGATGGGTGTCTAGGTTGACTCTTACTCCCCGATACCAGAAATGATGTTACATTGAACATTTTCCCACCTATCCTTTCATGAATTAGTGCAAGATATTCTCTGAAATGTATATTCCAAAGTAAAATTTCTAGGTCATATTTTATTTACAGCAATGCACAATTTTTTCTACTTTCTCACACCCTATTCAATACTTGCTATTATCTAACTTTTTTTTTTTGTCATTCTTCTTGGTGTGAAGTGGAATCTCAGTTTAAATAGTCTTTCTTTGAAAACTAGGTTTTATCGTCTCTTGAGTCTCTTTATATTATATTGAGTTCTGCCTTCAAACATGGCCTATAGAATATTTCTTTACCTTTAATGATATCACGGGAAGATGATGGTTGAGAAAATAATGTTAAACGTAGCTTATCTAAATATTATCTTCTCTTAGAGCACCTCCAGAGGAAAAAAAAAATACATGACAGGTAAACCAGACTAATTTTCTGACAAATGAACTCTTATATAAATAGAAAAAAAAATGTTATCTGCTGAGATGAAAATAACTCATTAAAATACACTTAATAGACATCCTGCCTAACAGGATGTCTTTACTAAAGGGAACCTAGGATCTCTGAGACAATGATACCCTGGAGAATTCTATGTCAGCTGGGTGGTCTTTGATATAAAATGAAGATGTGTCATAATTGAAAGGTTTGCCACTGTATGATGCACCCTACAAACCTCATTAGGGACACATTTCTTCTGTGCCAGAGACTTATATCTGACATGGAAAGGTGGGGACCTGGGGATCTGCCTCAGTTCCCCAGACTTTTTTTTGCTTCACTGAACCTCTTGCTCACCTACATCCTTGAAATTATTAGTAAAGCTGATATTCAGTGAGATCTCTGATTTTAGTTGATTGGACATTCTGATCCTGTATTTAGCTCATTAGTCACATTTTGTTATTAGTTCGTTTGATAATTTAGGTGCCTTTTCAAGTATTAAAACTTTCAGTTTTGTTCAATTAAAGACATCACTGTCGCAACCAATTAAAGCCCCCCAAACGAGTTCGAGATCTGATCTTAGACTCTAAGGACATGCTGCAGGTGAGAGAAGCACTACTGATCTTCATTACTCCTTCTCTCCCAGGGTTTCCGTCCATGCCTGTACTAGTTCTTTCATAGCTGGAGTGAGAAAATAAGGGATTAGTGTAACCAGGAAAAAGTCTTATATGACTGCCACTACATAAATTCAAACTTCTCTACTGCAGGCATTTACATGTTGCCTTTCCTAGGCTCCCTTTTTCTTATTTATATTCTTGGAGGACTCATTAAAGCATGGATAGATCCCTGATTTGGAGAATGTATTTTCATGAAGCTGATCACTTGTGATCCCATCTTGCATAGCTGCTGCTAATGGCACTTCATGCTTGTGAAAAGTCTGCAAAAGAGCTCTTTGATGAAGTCTGACATGCCTATAAAAAGGAGAGACTTAGGTAAACTGCTAAACTTTAGAGGCTTATCTGCGTTAGCCCACAAGATGTATTGTACAGGAAATTGTGTTTCCCATTGACAAAAATAATTGATATCCAAGAAAAAACTACTACTAATGCCACATAATAAAATACTTTTGCCCTTTTGCTCCTAACTACATCCATCCTACATCTGTGCAGGAAACAGGAGCTGCAGGGTAGGGAAGGGAAGACAATTGAAAGAGCACAAAGAAGTTAAAAAATAGATCATGGTCCCATACATTTCCCTGGGAAGGATGCTAAGCCATGGCACTGGTGTGAGCCCAGGCTAAAAGAAGTAATTATCTGCTGTGAAGTAACTATTTGCTGTGAGATTAAAGTTTGGCGTGGGTCCAGACAAGACTTGTAACATTTGAAGGTAAACAGTAATCACCAGAAGGGGACTAATCACATAAATAAAAGTAAAGGGAAGTTCTAGGAGCTGTAGAGATCATCAAAGGGTAGATGTGAGAGAATTGGCAGAGCCTAACTGAGCAGAGGAGTTGAATAAAAATGAAGTCATTTCTTATCTGTGCCCCATTAAGGTCAACCCATTCAATGAATTTGTTATGGATATGAGTCATTTGGGTTTCTTACCTAAATTGTCTTTTTATAGACTCTACATTTTCTTTTAGGTTCCTGTTGGTTTTTATTTTTCAAATTCTCTCTCAGCCAAGTATTGTAAAAATTATTCAGTTATTAATATATACTCAAATATATTAACATAGCTTCTGTTTCTAACCATTCTCTTAAAGTTGTTGTTCTAAAATAGCTTCTTCAGTGTTTGTCTTACTGAGATTCTCTAATGCTATTTAATAGTCCACTTTTAAACTCTCTGCTCCTTGTTCAAAATCATGGCATGATTTTGTGTGATTTTTTTTTCTCCCAGTACTTTGTATTCACCTTTGTGGGCTTTGACTTTTATACTTCACCCTTAAACACTGGATCTTCTAAGGAGTTGAAAATTAGTTCATTGTACTTATTCTTCACCTTTTCCTTGATTGATTTAATTTACTCACCTGATTAAAAATTCCATCAGTATGCTAATGATTCCCAATGCCTATCTTTAGCCTCTCTTTCAACCTCCATTTCTACCTAATTTATTTATTGCTTGTAAGTCAGGTCTATATGTGTCAAAGATATCTCAAGCTTCTAATTTTCAAAATACAATTAAACATCTATTAACATAAAGTTGCTACATTTCATATATATATATATATATATGAAAAAATGTGCATGTGTGTGTATGTATGTATATATGTATGTATGTATATGTGTATACACACACACACACACACACACACACACACATACACACACATATATATTACAGGCACATAAATCTGTAACCTGAAATCTATCCTATAATTCTTTACCTCTTCTTATGTCCAATCAATTCTAATCAATATCAACACCTCTAGAAGACATCTCTAAAATGCCCTTCACTTTCTTTCTGTCACATCACTCTATACATGTCTTTATTTTAATGCCCGTATTGTAGTTGGCCCATTTATACGTTTGTCTCTCATTAAAGTGTATGCCTGTCCAGGAAAGGAATTCTTAGGCACCTCTACAGTATATTACCTAGCATAGAGAATTTGCTACCAGAAAGTATATATTCATACATATTTTCTACCTTCAGTATCCTCTTGCAAAATAGTTTTCTTTCTCTTTCTTCTTATGTTGATAAGATTTCATTGGACCGAGATATCATTTATGTAAAATAGAAATGTGATATGCAAATATGAGCTGTGGCCAACCATCTGAATTGCTTTATGGAATGAGGCAGAACACACACACACACACACATGCACATACACACACACACACACAAACACCAAATAAACTGATCATTAAATTTAATTTATAAATGTTTTTCTTTGCTGTTTAACCATATACAATGCAAATTTTTATAAAATCATTGACTCAATTTAGAAAATGCTATTTTGTAGAGAGTACAATAAAAGTATAAAAATCATTCAGCAAATTACCATAAAAATAAAATTACCCATTCTTTCTGTTTCTATTCCTACTACATAATATACTAGTTTCTTTCTATCGCATCAGCCTATGTCTTTACTTTACAAGCTCATTTGCCTTTTCTGTGTACTTGTTTTCAAACAACTTTTTACTTCTATTTTCTACAAGATATATTAATTTGTTTTTTAATACCTACTACTGCTTTCTTCACCTTGCTTTAATATTCTTTCTCATTACATTCTGGTTTCTACATCCTCTTGGTCTTTGTTCTCCTTAATCATTTTGCCAATGTTGATCACTTTGTTTTGAACATATTTCTTATCCAAGTATTGCTCTCCTACAGCTGCTTGCTTTGTCTCACTTTCTCTTCATGATAGAGAAGGCAATAAATTTTCATTGATTTATTTAGTCAGTTAACAAACACATATTAAATATCTCCTGTGTGTCAGCATTTTGCAAATGATAACACAGTACCTGTTCCCAAACAACTTACTATTTTGATGGGAAGACAGATATATGAGGAATACAAATATAGAATTGTTTTCATAGTAATGAGGTCACAGTGGAGATACTGAAAAAGAAAGGCTTTTGAATAACATATGAACATTTAGAGGGTTAATATTTGTTTTTGATTCAACTAGCATTAAAGAAAAAAATTAGACACCAATTAGATATCAATGAGTATGGTGAGAATTTTTCTGTCTAACATTTATTCTTTTGTAAGGCAATGAAGGAATAAAGTCAGATAGAAATCATTGATAGAAAATCAAAAAATATAAATAAAAAATAAATAGCTTTATATTCTCAAATGATATTGCCTTAGAAACTCCTATGCTAATTTCCTACCTTCTATAGTTACTTTATCCTTTAAAAATGATTTAATTGGGAAAAAAGCTATGTAATATTTATACAGTATTTTTTCCCCTTCTGGTATAGTGTATACTTATAGTCTGCTGTATCATAAAATTTTTATCATGGATTTTGTGATATTTTGTACATATAGAATGTCTCTTGCCACTCAGATAAAGTCTTTTGAAGACTCATGCATGTGAAAAATAATCTTTCATGACAGTTTTCTCCAAATTAAGACATCACTTTCTTCCATATCTGCTTGTTTTGATTGATAACCATCATTGGTAAAACAGAACTTTCTGTAACCCAGCATAGATGAAAATGAATAGTGTTGGAGATTAATTATAAATGTAATCTTACTAGAAAAATTATGTTAATTTGGGACATATTGTCTCTTGAAGATAAACAAATACTAAAGATTTAAGTCATACAGTTTATGAAACAATGAAGTTTTCTCATCTCTTTTAACAAAATCAAAACAAACTTCCTCTTTCTGTCTGTCTCCATCTGTCTCTATCTCTCTCTCTTACTCCTTATTTTTAGTACTGTATATATTAATTAATCTGTGCCTCAGGTTCCTTATATTTAAAGAAGGGACACTTATTTCTCAAAATTATTGTGAGAAATGATTGTATCTGACAAGATTACATTAAGAACAATATATGATGTTCATGGTAAGTTGAGCAAATTATAAAACTGATGTCGAGTAGTATGATCCATTCTGTTACTTGCCTTGCTCTCTATATAAAAATGTCTTAAGTGCATGTATATAATTAATATGAATAAAATTGTGAAATAAAATTTTTTAATAGTCAATATTTGTGACAATGAACCTGTGACTGTCATCTCACAGGGTGCATTCCCATGTCAGGTGTAATATATTTTGTGGGTGCAGTAATATAATAGTGATGTATTTTTAGTATTGTTAATTTGGTAAGTGTTATAATTTGGTAGGAACAACTTATCTGTCTTAATACTTTCAAAGTTTTTCCATTATTTTCATGACATGATAGTCTGGTCTGATAATCTGATATTTTGTTAACACTTTTTTCATTAAACCTTTTGATAGGATTTAATCATTGATATATCTATAACTAATCATGATGTCTCAATACAATTATCTCTCAGCTACTAGATTAATATCTGTTTACCTGAGAAAACCTTTCCTGATTAATAGAGCTAGTGTTTTCAATATGTATTATTCTACAAAATGAGAAACTGCTTCACATAAAGTGTTATGTGTGTGTATGAGCACATGCACATGTGCATGCCATGGTTTACTTGTAAATTTGCAATCTTTTCGATTGTGAGACCAATATCCAATTCATAAATGATTCACATGTTGCCTAGAGGTACAGTTAAAAAGGGCAAACAGATGTCATGAATACATGTTTGTATAAAACTGTATTAATAATAAATAAGTTCTCTCTTGTAGAGTCAGGATATAGTGCCTATGTCTCATAACTGGTGAGCATGGAATTAGAAAAAACTAAGAAAATATGTATCGGGAAAGATAATATGTACTTTTTATTCTTTGTAATGGTTGCCTAAGAATAACTAACATACAACACAACATTTAAAAAAAGTTTTTTTACTATATATTGTTGAAAATTAAATAGAGAAATTCCATTAATTTCTATTTCAGTACATTGTCCTTTTTTTGTTTTTATCTATGCTGGTAAAATACTATCACACATTGATCCATTGTGCTAAAAGTATTCTATGAAAGTGACATAAAGAAAAAATTTTACATTTAACTTTCCATTTAGTAGACTTCTTATAGCTTGATGAACTTATAATGTGTTTGAGAGTCATTTTCATAATGTACTTCTTTATATGCATATGTATAGTAGTTATGCTGATAGGTTGTATAGTATTATACATTTTTGTCAAATTAGAATAATTTTTTAAAATTATTAATGCAACATGAAAATCAAAAGTACTTAAGAAAAATAAAATTTCTGTTTAAAACCAGGTGATTGAACAATAAATTATACTGTCTGTAAATCACTAAAATGACCAAAATGAAATTTTAAAAGGTATTTCCCACAAGGAAAAAACAAAGGAGAGGGAAACACACACACACACACACACACACACACACACACACACACACACACACAGAGAGAGAGAGAGAGAGAGAGAGAGAGAGAGAGAGAGAGCGCAATAAGCAATAGAGATATGATAGGAAGGTAGATAGGTAGATGACTGGGAACTGGCTTATTTGAACCAAAAACTCTGCATCTAAGACAAAAAAAGAAACCAATTTATATCATAAATATGTCAAACACTGAAGAATAAATGGGTGGGCAGAAGTAATGGAGGAATAAAAATGACAGGACTGTGTGACAGTTTTTTTTAAGAAAGAGACCAGTGGATCTGTCCTACAATCCTGAATGTCCTTTTATTCTGGGATAAGCTGAGGAGTTTATCCCTGCAGAGGGTAAAAGAGAAAGTTTATAAAGACATCACGACAACAGAGGACTCAGGTACTCTCCAGACAAGACATAAGTGAATTCTTACTTATGAAAATTATGCTACTTATTTTATCCATGTGCTAAGCAAAACATTGGTAACCAGGTAATTTACAATACATTTGGGATATTGGGATAGTCTTTTTTTCTGAAATGTAACGAACACAAAAGGAAATTTATAAGGATATTATGATGGAGTGTGCAGGTATTGAGGTAGAGGAGAGTAGACTTTTCCAATCAGATTATTGTTTTTTTATCACTAAGTAAAGAATGGCAGCCAAAGATTACCACATTTTTAAGAAAATACTATCTAAAGAAGACACCTAAAGGAAATATCTAAAATTAAAAGGAGAGACAAAAGAAAAACAGGAAACAAATACAAATGGAAGGAAATAGAGGTAAGGCCGAGGTAATAAAATATAAAAGATCATCATTAATATTTTAGCCTTTTGAGTATTCATAATAAAAGAATGCTATAATAAGTAATTATGTACCAAAAATGCAAGTTTAAAGTATAGCAGAAAGTAAAATTTAGTAGAAATATTGGAAGGTAAAAATGCTAAATAATCTCCCAGTGCTCACTTCGGCAGCACATATACTAAAATTGAAATAATACAGAGAAGATTAGAATGGCCCCTATGCAAGGATAACACGCAAATTCATGAAACATTTCATATTTTTTGTCACAGAGATGGGGAGCACAACATAGGAAATGTATTAAGCATTAATGTAATGGCTAAGTGGAGAGCCAGAGGAGAGAAAGATCAATTAAGAGGATCGTTTTATAAACTTTGTAAATGTCTAAACAATGTAGTATATCATTGAAACTACTAATAAAATATATTGTTTTTTAAATTTCCCAGAAAGAGAAAAAAACATGAGAAAATTGGAATACCAGTCCAGAGAGCTAATAAATGTTATTTGTCAGAAGAGAGAACTTGGATACTTAATAAGCCAATGGTTAATTTCCACTAATTTTGTACTATTTCTATATGTTTCAAAGAAATATGGCACAAGATTCATATGAAATGCTTATTCCTGGAAGCTGATAGTGAAACCTCTTTGATTCACCCTTCACTTAGAGCAAGTGAAATCTCTGAATTGTAAATCTAAGAGCTGAGTCATAAGTCTTAAACATATTCTCGGTGCCTCTGTGTGCTGATTGGGATTAAATTTTGTGATAATCTAGGCACTAAATGTGCCTTCCATAGTTTTTACTTCAAGGCTCTCAAAGAACAGAAGGCATGCTGTCTGGGTTAAATAGATGTGTCTTCATGGTCAGGGTCTTCTAAATATCTCAGAATCAAAAATAAAAAGGGAAACTTCCTGGCTGGCCTGTGGAGTCACTATTTTATCTATGGCTAGTGGTAGATGAATATGTTAGAATTTTTCTTTTGACTGAGGGCTGAGAAAATATGTTAAAATTTCAATCTCCACAGGCACTAATAATATCACTGGACTCACTTTTGACAGGATATATATATATATCCTGTCTATATATATATATATATATATATATATATATATATATATATATTTGTAATTTGGCCTGGTAGTTAACAATTTTCTTCTTCTCAATAGTCCTAGTCTCATTTACACTTATACTTTATGTGAAGTCTTGTTCCCAACTTTGGCAATATTTTTTAGATATTAGAGATAAGTTTTCATGTTACACAAAAACCATACATTGTTTAGTTTGTTTTGGTTTGATTCCAGTGAAAAGAATATAAAGTGTTAGTAAATAATCTTAAACCCACATTCTATCTACTGGTTTTCCAAAAAGTGAAGAGTTCATATTGAAACAAAACTTTGAAATAAAGGAATAACAAGACCTACTTAATTTTTGATCTACTAAATTTAGTAGTCTGCCATTCAGTGTTCATTATATTGAATTATACCCAACTCACTTAGTAACCTGAAATCCCAAATGTTTCATTTTTTATAATATTTTTTGTGCCCAAGTACATTATTGATGAATAAATACATAGTTATGATCTCATTTTATAACTTTTCACAGTTACTAATGATGAACATAAAAGGTAACAAGTAGAATTGGTCACATTACCTTCTGAAAACAATCTTTGACCAGGCTGATCCCTTGTCTTGCTCACATACTTTGAATCTAAATATATTATTATGAGCCAACAGTTAGTGTCCTGGTTTTGGACACAGACAAATAAATACAAATAAATTTATATAAATATAAATAAATACAATGTATACTTATATAAAATAAGTATACATTGAGATGAATGATATAAGGGGAACACACGAGCATTATGGAAGCTATGTCTCTTCTTTATGCAGTGTTCAGGGACAGCCTCTTGAAGAGGGTGCTATTTCAGTGCAGATATAGAAGATGAGAAAAAAATCACTTTACAACATGTTGATGAAATGTTTTCCATGCAGAATGAACAAATTATACAAAAACTCTGAGGTGGAAAGTTCTCAATAAGAGTTAGGACTACAGAGACCAATGTGATCAGATTTGATGAGAAAGTGGCATGAAATGAAAAAGGAAAACTCAATAGGTCCAGATCATACATATCCTTATAAGATGTGGTATGGCATTTAGATTTTTCTTTGAAGTTCAAAAAGATCAACTGGATATTTTATAAAGACGTGTGACTTATTATTATTATTTTTTAATACAGTCACTAGGTGCTAAATAGAGAAGTGATTCAGAAGGTAAGTGGAAAAATTTTCTTTTTAGGGCAGGAGAAAGTAATGGTTGCTTAAAATTTTGCTAACTGGGAGATGAAGAGAAAGCAATAAATTTGAAGTATAATCTGAGAGTACAACAGAAAAATTTAAAACTGACATTATGTGGCTGATTGTCAAAATTATTCTTTGGTCTCTTTGAAATTCATTTGGTTATAATATAATCATAACTGTTATGAAGCTTTTAATTAGGATGTTGATAATTTCATAGTCTGATTATAAAAGCCATATTTATTATTCCTTTTAAATAATGTAATAGGCTTCTACACATTTTAGTAAACTTCTCCTATAGATGTTTAATCTGTACATCTAAAACCACTTGTTAAAATGCTGAATTTCAACACTTCTATAACAGTTGGTAAATAGTCATTGCTCCAAATCCTGATAATGCTTCCTTTTTTTCCTCAAGATCTCTGGACTTTCTTTTGAGCCAAAAATTATATGGGTAAAACCTATAGCATAGAGAATGGCCAGAACTCTACTCAAATTTTATGCTTTTAGTGCCTTGTCTACTCAGAATGCTACTACCCTACCTGCCTATTTCACATACCACACAAAACCAATCCTTTATTCGATTTTCCTCTAGTTAAAAATTTCTGGCTAGACTCATTACACCTTCTAGAAAATTATTTTCATTACTAATAAATATTATTATAAAATTGTGTATTATAGTTACATTAAATATATAGATACATTTAGAGACATTAAAAATCTTTACAAAATTGCAGATTTTTTGTCAATGATACAATTCCTCTATATAGTCCAAAAACTTTTTTATAGGTCTCAAAATATAATTTTATAATTTTGTTTATATAAGTTGTTTACATTTTTGTAGAAGGTCGTATTTCTAGATTTTGTATTTAAACATTTTGCACGGAAATTTTTAAAAATTTAAAAATACTACCTGAGTGCTATTAAAATTTAAGAAAAATATTTCTTATTTCACATTTATTAGTGCAACTGACCACCTTACTAAAATCTCAGAACTTTTCAGTAGTTTTCATTTTCCTATGCTTTATGCTTAGTACATCAATTAATTTTATTGATAAATAATGATCATCATTTTTCTTTTTTTCCTATATTAAGAAATGTTAATCTGTGTATACATTCTATGCATCACAGTTTTCATTAAATATTTATGGTTTTCTTCTGGACAGATGTAGAATTACACTTGCTTGCTTGTTTAAAATTAGATATAACTATGTGGCTTACTTTGACAATATTTATAAATGTCATTTTCAGGTGGAATTTTTAATAGTCAGATAATAATTGGCCATGTGTCCTACTCTCTGACCAATAATCAAGAAATAACATATTTAATATTATAAAATATATACTGTATATATTTTATATATGTCATTTCTTGATTACATATGTATAAATACATATACATATATACATATGTATATATGTATTTTTATATATAAAAACACACATACTTTCTTATTGTATAATGAGCTTCTTAAGAGGAGAGCATGATTGCTTATTTTTAAAATTTATCTTTATATTATTATATGCCTAGTATATATCTAATTCAGGAAATATTTCTTGACTGCACTTTTAACCATAAATGCTGCTATATATCTTATAGTTCTGTAATTTTGGTGTGGTCAATAATTTGTGTACTTATGAAAGGCTGTAAAACTTGCCTGTGTTTAAAAAAGAAAAAAAAACTTAATTTTCTTCTCAGCCAAAATAAAACGCTGATATAAGCAGAGCTTTAAATAACTATATATGTATGTGATCCTCTTCTTATACTTTAATAATTATTATTTCATTAGACATCATTAACTTTTATTGTTGTTTTTCTATATATGTAAAGTCACTGCCCATTTGATGTTCTGGAAATTCTTATTTTATGATTAGTATAAATAATTTCATTCACAGGGTTCTAGTTATCTTTTTATAAGAGCATATTTTAATTGAGTTTGAATGGTAGGGAGACAATAATTAGAATGTCAAGCATTAAATCAATCATCTGTATCCAGGACTGTTCCTTTATGCTAATCTTTAAGATCGAAGTCATCAAACACAACATGTATCCTGGGCATGAAAACTTTAAGGCTGTGGACTTATCCCAAGTCAAATGGTCTTACCTACTTTTATTGAAATTTTCTTGTACAAAACATTGTAGAAAACCTTGGCTAACTGTTCTACCTCCAAAACTAACTTTCTTCTACTTGTATATAATTAGAAACAAAACATTCTCTACAAAAGTTGTCAGTTTGAAGTAGAACATTTCTTTCTATTCCATGAAGTAGGTTTAATGGATGTGGTAGATAAATGTTTTTTTTTAATGTGGTGTTCCAAATATGAGAATGAAGTAAAAGAAATGAGATGAGTTATAAGGTAGATGAAAGGTGGTGATAAATGTAATTTGTATGTCAAAATAGCTAAATATCCAAATCTCAGATACTCTAAAATAAAAGTAGTTAATTTATAAGAGTAAAAGTAATACTTGTTAATATTTTTACAAATAGATCTAGAAGATATTCCTTCTGTCTGCAAGTTACTAGAAAAGAATCTTGAGAGAGAATATACTCATTCTTAGATGGCTTGTTGGTTAATTATAGTATCATTAAAATATATAATGAGACAATTGACATTTTCAGTTCAGGTTTTGGGGAGGGATATTATTTATGTTATTTCTTCTACCTTTTTTTAAATATCTAAAATTCCAAAATTATATATCTCCACATGTTTCAGAGTTCTCAGCTGAAATAGCTCATGGATTGGATGCCAGTAATGATGTAGCACAGCATCTGAACAATTTCCAGGCATAATATGTTACATTTTTAATCCTAAATTTTTAGGAAGGGAAATATGAATGTCTAAACTCAACTGGTCAGGTATAACTGGGAGGAGACCTGGTCCAAAATCTGGGATATGAAAATAAGCCATTATGGTGAATAGGGCAGGCTTTTCCAGAAAATAAATACTGGGCTCTTCTAATGGGTATTCAGGCTGCTATTCTGACCACCTCTTCAATATCACCTTGTATCATTGTTTCCATATCAGGCTATCTTGCAGGCATTGTTTTCTTGACCATACCAAATTAGTTTGTCAGCTCTGAACCTTTCATTTGTTTCTTTCATTTGTTTCATTCATTTCTCACTGAAATGCATCTCTCTATACTCCCTGCAGCATTTAACATACTGTGTGTGTGTGTGTGTGTGTGTGTGTGTGTGTGTCTGCTCATGCGCATGCATGCTGAGCTGTCAGATAAATCACCCTCTTGAAATTAGCATCACCTTAAGTGTATTCCTATCACGTCATCCTTTAAACATCCTGCTAAGAATTTATTACAACCTGTAGTTTTCTTTCTTATCTGTTTATATTTTATTTTCCGATTTCCCATCAGATTTTAAGTCCCATGAGGGCAGGATCTTTTTATGCTGTTATTGCTCTATATCCAGTGACTAACACAATCAGTCCATTTGCGAATGAATAAATTTAAAGAACTCAGTAGGGAAAGTGAGCTTAAATTTATGATCCCTATTTTCCCCCTCCCATTTCACAATTTTAAAACAGAATTATTAGCGATATTAAATAACTATATTCGTGAACTTACACGTTATTGATGCAAAAAATAAGAAAATCATGCATATTGTTACCATTATCAAGAGTTAATGTTTTTAGCAAGGCATCTTTCTGCTCATATTACTATTAATTTTCAAAATTCAGCAAAGGAGTATGGCGAAATACCTGATAGAGCGGGGTCTGGAAACTGATTTTAAATCCTAGCTTGACACTTTCTCTTTATGTCATTTAATCCATCTGTGACTTAGTTTTTGTATCAAGAAGAGATAATAATAATACCTATAAAAATAGATTTTATGGACAGTGAGTAAGTAAATATGTAAAATATTTACATTATCAATAGATATTGATGTTTAAGCATTATCTTCTATAATTATGTAATTTTTTATGACTTGAATTTTCACTAATCATTTGTTTACTTATCTTAAAATGAAACTGCATAAGAAACTAACCAGCTTCTTAATAAGTTGCTCAAAAAAAGTTGTGATCCAATGAGAGAATTGAATATATCTTCATGATATCAGGTCTCAAAGCAAATATAAACACAATATTTGCATTTAAGTTTGAGCTACATTTATTAATCTAAGTCAATCATTATAATTACTTTGGTATCTTTATTTTGTAAATCGTGAATTTTTCCCACAGTCTAACTCCCTTTTTATCTACTTCACAGTATACTTCCCTTCAACTTGAACAAAGGGAAAAAAATTACTGCTTTTTAACAGAATGTGATTATCTTGTTTATTTAAACCCACAGTCAAAAGGATGAATTTGGTATTTAAAATGCATGATACATACTAGACCATTCTTGGCAATAATAGTCATCCTACAGCAAAAGTCTCACTTTCATTTTTGCTCAAGGCAAATATATCTTTTTTATGTTTGGAACAGAGGATTAAAATAGATTTTCAATCTAACCATCTGAATCCTGGGTTAAATTTTATGAACTTTGTCTAGGAATCCAATGTCTTATTTTTAAATGTAAGTATTATCCTAAATTTCATTTCCCCTTTGAAGTAAAGAAAAAGTTTATCATAATAGTAGAAGTAAATTGGAATGATTTGCTCACTTAAAAAAACATTTTTTTATAGTTTAAAAGTATCTTTTATAAGAGAAATGTAGCTGGTTTCAAAATTTAAATAGATTATAAGAATCAGAAGGATGTTAATTTTATCAAAATGAGAATAGGGAGCCTAGAGAGTTATACAGAAAATATCTGCATAAATAATAGCTATAAATTTTCAAATGTGGGAAGAAACATTAACTTCATATCGAAGTAGTCGAGTAAACTAAAATGAAATAACATCACATGGAGACATATAATGACATTGCTTAAAGCAAGACCTGAAGAGAAAGTATTGAATATAGCCAGAGAAAAATGACACCTCATATACACAAAATAATAAATCAAATAATATGATTTTAAGGTATACAATGTGATGATTAAATATACATATACATTGATAAATGATAACCACAATCAGTTAATAATATGTCCATCAGTTCATGAAAGTTTTTTTTTTTTTCATAGTTAGGACCATGAAGATCTACTTTCAGCAAATTTCAGGTATACAATAGTTTTATTCATTGTAATCACCATGATGTACATTAAATCCCATAATTCATTCATCTTAAAACTGAAAGTTTGTAACTTTTGACCAGCATACAGAAACATAATATATTTAGAAAAAATAATGTGTTGTTACAGAGATGAACCACTGACCTGTTGTTAATCACAAAAGCCTCCTCAGCCATTCTGCGCCATAACAGAAGTCCCCCAGATTTTTCTGTTGCCTGGGCACAACTTCTGTCTGTGTTGTTAACAGTAAGGCTAGTTGATCAGTTTGATTTTTGTTTTTTAAATTAGAATTAGGTTTCTGAGAATGGCATGACTAGATTAAGAACTTACCTGCTGCTTATTGGCTGTGTCTAGCTGACAATGTTAGTATTCTGATCGAATCTTCCTAGATCCCTTATTACCATTTCCTGCCTCTCCCTCTCCCCACATGCCATATAATTCAGTATGCTCATTGGTTCCAATGGCAGATTGCAGCTCTTAAGCAACTTGAGCCTGTTTTACACATATGCAGAGACTCAGACATTCCTGGAAATTCATGTCCCCATGTGTGTAGCCTCTCTGATGAATGACTAGAAGGAATGGAAGAATCAGGTTGAAACTTCCCTCTTTGGACTCTGCCTAAGATCTCACTCTTACTAGGCTTCTCCTTTTCCTGTCTTGTTTCTTCTGCACACTTTCTGATTTTCTCTGTGACCACTTCCTTAATAAACTTCTTGCACAGGTATCTTCATCTCAGAGTCAGTTCCAGAAAACATAACCTAAGACACTGTGTAACATCAAACTGGTTGTGTAACTTCCTCAGTTTTTTCCACTGCAATGGGGATAAAAATAACACACTTTCAAAAAGTTGCTATGGGAATTAAAGACATTTGACACAGAGGTGGGTGAGTTCATTACGTGTTTGCTTCTATATCAGTTGGATTATTCACTGATAGATGAGTTACAAGGCTAGTGAGATTTGTGTGTATGTGTGTGTGTGTGTTGATTTAGCATCATTTCATGATTTATATGTTGTATCTGTTTCTCAGTTTCATTAAATAGTTACATTACATTTTTGTTTATTTGAATTGAATGACTTACAGGGAGGAAGATATGTTATTGTGATTTTTTTTGACAAGATATCTAATCAGTTTCAATAGGAATTGATTTTACTATACCATTATTCTCATTGCTTATAAAGACATGTACTTATGAAAAAAAGCACAAAATCAATTGTTTTGTATTTTCCTTTATCTAAAAGTGGTCTAAATATGAAGTAAATGCAGGATATGAATGTACTAAAAAGTACAAAGAATCCCAATACACTTTTGAAAATACAATGTGACTCTTTTTTTTTTTTAATCAAATGCTCCAATTCAAATTTTGTCAAGTGTTGCTTGAGACTCTCACTGCATGAGGCCCGTTAAAGCCAATGATCCCTGCTGACTGTAATGGGAATCATACAGTTACATCCCTAGGAAGCCCTTTGCACATTTAGTTATAGCTATAAAACTGCTTACACAATTTAGGTATTATTTTGTTTCAATAAGAAAAAATAATTTGGTGTTATAAAAACCTTTAGTTTTCATCAAAAAGCACAGTCTAAAACAGTTTAATAAAATTTAAAGGAAGAATGCCCTACATAATTGGATATTGTGACTAAGTTTTAACACCACTTAATTTCATCTTATGTAATAAAATGAAGAAGTGTAGTTCAATGATGGGAACATTTAAATAAGAATATAGCATCTAACATGAAGATTTGGTCAGGTGACTCCTGATTCACAGTATTGGAAATTTTATGATTTTCACCTTTTGTCTCCTTTTCTTTGCAAATAAGAGTGACCACAAAGCAATGGAGATTTCTTTAGAAAATTTAGAGAAGATAAAGGAGAAACTCAACATATGTTTAAAATTTATAAATCACAAATTTGGTACATTTTAGTTTTTTTACCATCTCTCATTTTTCTCTAGTTTCACTGCATTATTCTCTTTTTCTTTTTCCTTACAAAGATCCTTTCTCTCTTTCTCTCTCTACACATGCATGCATACACAGACACTGAATATGCAGAGATGCATGACCAATATATGTTTCTGTTTTCTAGATAGAAATGTTACATCGTGATAGGTACAAACATCTTGTGTAGAGCCAGACTGCTCAAATGAAAACCTACTCCCATCACTTAATAGCTAAGTCAACTTTACTAATACCTGAACATCACAATTTTTTCTAATCTGTAAAATAGAGATAATAATAGGATCTATATCACAGTATTATTATGAGGAATATATGTGTTAATATGTGAAAAACACTTAGAATAGGAAATTGCTGTGACAAAATTTCTAAATATAAATTAATAATTTAGATTACCTTTATCCATATATTCAATGAGGTGTTTTTTATTATGCACACTCTGGCTAAGGGGAGTGGGAAGTAAATGAAAATATGTGCATTAATCATAAGGATAAGACATAGTGCATGCCATTATTTTGTGCATTCTGTAAGTATGCTTCAAAGTTGTATTTATTAATATACTTATTTTGGCAAATGAGGATATAAGTTCACAGTGATTAAGTAATTTGTAGAAGGTCATGAACCTACAGATCAGTGTAGCTGTGAATCACTTAAATTTTCTGGGGATATATCAATTTATTCCAAAGTGATTTTTATATGCTGGATATATACTAGACAATATCCCTGAACAAAACAGACAAGGACCCTCCTCTGTTGCTTCTCAGATACTAGTAAGAACAGAGAGAAAACAAACAAGGTCATAAACACAAGATAATTTCAATAATGATAATTCCCTAAAGAAAATAAAAGGAGATAATTTAAGAAATCAGAGCTTGCTAAAGAAGGCTATGGTAGATAAAGGTATCAGAAAAAAACACTCAACAGTTAACATGAACTGAAAAAATTAATGATGATGAGTCCCTAGTCAATGTAGAGGAGAATAGGGGTGGGAGGGTCAGATTTCAAGGATAAAACTGTAAAATTAAAGGACTTGGAGAGAAAAAGAGAGGAATGAAAGATGCCAGCTTGAACAATTGCATGAGTACTAGTAAGGCTTACTGGGAAGGGAAAGGAACCACAATAATTTTATTTGGACAAGTTAAGTATGTGTTACCTTAATAGATATTTGAGAAGAAATTAACCTGCAATTGAAGTATAAGAGTACAGCATAGGAGCAAAATAATTGTCCCATGTTTGATGTTAATTTTATTGACTGCACTGAATAAAAGGACTGAGAGAAGGAAGTATAGAAGAGGGCACAGGTCCAAGTTTGGGGTACTCCAAATTTTAATATTAAACAGAAAAAACATTTCATAAAAGACAAAGACAGAAAACAATTGTCACAAAGGCCAAAAGAAACGTATTTTTCAAAAAGACATGAAAGATCACCTCTCTGACAAGGTATTAAACACTCAAGCATAATGAACATGAAGGATACTTTGCAGCATGGATTTCAGTAATTAATGTGGAATGGGTGGTAAAAGGTCTGACTGCCCTGGTTTAAGGGGGACATAGAGGCAGGAGGTTAGAGGGAGTTGGTGGGGACAAATCTTTCATTGGTATTCTGGAAGAGAAGCTAAGACCTACTTTAGTAGCAAATAAAGAGAGGTCATGTAGTAAATGTAAGAACACATTAGGAAAAATAATAGAACATATAGTTAGCTAATGATAATGGCAAGTCGAGTTTATTTGATGACATAGGGGAGAGAGAATAATTGTCAGAGCAACATTATTAAGTGATTAGAATATTTTGAATTTAGAGCACAAAGACGAGTTAGCCTTGGACAATTCAGAAATATGTTATATTAGGAGAAGGAACAAGAGAGGGTGTTAGTCCAGTTGCAAGTGAATTGGTGTATTTGAATGTATAGGGTTATGAAACTCCCACTTGATTATATTCCTGTTCTTTTTTAAAATTTTTAAATTTTTAATTTTTTTAAAAATTATTTTTTGTGCCTACAGCACCTAGTCTTCCTAGGTGGTCTCCCATCCAATTACTAACCAGGACCAACCCTGCTTAGCTTCTGAGATCAGATGACATTGGGCACGTTCAGGGTGGCATGGCCATACACTATATCCCTGTTCTTAAATGAATGTAAAGTAAAGCCTTCAGCTTCCTTCTGGGCGTTTGAAGTATAAAGAAGAGGAGGTTCAAAATAATTGTTTTGGAAAGTAAGAAAGGAAACATATTCTTTAATGTGAAGGAAGATACCTGCAAAACGTTGAGTACAGGAACCAAATCAAAGGATCACATAAAGAATTGCGTGAATCAGAGATCAAGATGGGCAAATAATTTAAGTAGTTATTTAAGAGGGTCAGGAGAATTAGAGATTTGGAATTTTGAAGGTAGCTTCTTAGGTCCTGCTCTCTGGCCCAGAATAATAAGCGAAGTCTCTAATTAGGTCTGTAAGTCACACAGCAGGCAAAATTTTGAACTCTGAAACATATCCATTTTATACTGAAGACAATTGTATAGCTTGCATAATTTTTATCCAGAGAGCCATGCCTCAGAGGTTCAGAGGTTCATTTAGTATAAGATATCCTTTAGGTATTAGAATATCCTATAGATGTGGTCTTTCTTCCTAATAAATATAATTACTCTATTTACCTGGAAGTGCAGTTGACAAGAGTATTAGCATAGATTCATGCTCTCCTTTCTTCCCTCGACACAAAGGGGTTTTTCCACATTCTCAAGGAAGCAAAACAATCATTGGCTGTTTTAACTCCTTATTCCTTAGTGCTCATTTGCAATTTATACATCTACAGATTTTACATGAGAGAAATCATTATGTTTTTGTTGTTATTTGTTTGCTTGTTTGTTTTATAAAAGTAGTAAAGTTAATGGCCTGGATATGTTGAAAAGATTTTTAAAATATTGAAATGAAGGATCCTAAAGTAAAAGTGCTTAGGATATAGTAGTCTAGTGGTACAGTGATTAAAGTTAAAACTTTAGAGGTGGTGCAGTTATTGGTAATAATAAATTTAAGATAACTATGAAGCTGGAATGTGGAAGTAGAATAAAGGAAAATATTATGGGATATAAGTAAACCAAAGAGCTGAGAATCTGAGTTGAAGGGATAGATGATAGATAGATGATATATGATAGATGATAGAAAGATAGATAGATAGATAGATAGATAGATAGATAGATAGATAGATGATAGATAGATAGATAGATAGATAGATAGATAGATAGATAGATGATAGATAGACGGACAGATGATAGATGATATAGAGATATAGATTTCCTTCAATTGAAACTTAACCTAAAAATTATCATAAAGAAGTTAAAATAGATTGTGTCTTCATTGAACTTTTGTGAAATATATTTGAGTTAAATGTCTTGAAACTCTTTATCAGTGTTATAATTCTAAAGGCATAGAGCTTTTAGGGCTGTATCATATTTTCTTTAATGAAATCTACCTTTCAATGTTTATTCATAAAGTCCTAATTAATTGTCAAGTGCAATTCATCAAAACAAATTGGAATGTATTTGCAGAGCATTGTGTAGAATTTGACCTTCACCAAATTTTTTCTAACTAAATCTTACTCCTACTACTTTGAAAATGCTCTCTTAAATTACATGTATTTCTCAATTATCTTTTATGTTATGGGTAAATACAACTACAGGAACTAAATAATAGTTTTACATTCTATATTTAATAATCAGACAGTCTTCTTCCATTCAATAACCCCAGATATTATATAATGTTTTTATAGAAGTAAAGAAAATATAACTTTTAACATCTAAATTGAATATTCCAAAATGTTTTTTCTCAAATGAAACATGAAAGATTGTGACAACACTAAGGAGCATGATAAAAGAAAAAAACAAAACAAAACAAAATTCCAGGATTTCTGTAGGCAACATACATTGGGGGAAAAGGTGACTAGTAGTTGTAGCAAAGTTAGGTATTAGGTGTATGATATAAAGCAAGAAAGAGAACTGCTCAAATGAAAAAAATAATCCTTCATAGAAAATTGGAAAAGTTATACTTTTTCAATATCCAAACTGGATTACTCTAAAATGAAATGATTTCAGTCTTTGATTGAAATATCAGAAAAATATATTAAAATCCTTAAGTTCAAAAATTGAAGGGAGGAAAATGAGCCAGGTAATTGATCATCATTTTGACTCCAAAAGAAATAGAATTTTAAGGAAATCTAAATTCATTAAAGGTCTCAGAATCAGAAAAGTATTGATAAGTGTTTCAGAAAAAATAAATATCTATGAATTAGATCCAGTGGGAGGTTAACAGTAAGAATTCAACAAGAAGAATTCAATAGGCTGAGATTTATGACCAGACTGAGGAAGATCATTGACAGGAGAACAATGGAAATATAATTGTGCTAGATGGTGTAATAATAAAAATGTAATAAAAAGGTCAAAGGCTTATAGACTCATAAAACATTTTGAAAGGTGAACAATTTATATTATATTAGCCAGACAAGAAAAAATATGAATATAGTGTCCTACTTTTTCTAAAGTTTAGGAAAGTGCACTTTGCTAACCCATGCAAAATTGAAGTGATATATATGCAAGGACATTGGCCAGAAAATCTATTTGATTCTAATAGAAATGAAGGCAACAATGTTGGCAGATGAAAGTTAAAAGATAATATATAAAAACATAGGAAAATAGTGGCCTAGTTTAATATTATATTAAGTCCTTTTAATTCTGAAGCAGTATGTTGATCATAACAGTGGTTAACAAATATTTTTTTACTAAAATTTAGTAAAGAATTTTATACTGACAGTAAAATTTAAATTGAGATTCATCGTAAGGGTAAGAACATTTGTATTTACCTAAAGAATTTTGTACATTTAATATCACTGCTATAGTAGCATAGCAAGGCAAACAGAAAGATCTTTTTAGCCCCCCCTACTACTTCATATACACGCATACACACAAATTACATATTATTGTTACATACTTTATTTCATATTTGATATTTGCAATTTTTATATAAAACTGACAGAATATATTAGTAATCAATACCAAGAGTTACAAACTCCTATAAATCAATAATACAAAAGATAAAAACATAAATTAAAAATAAAAGTCTTATAAAGTTAGTTCACATAAGAGAAAATACCAATTGCCCTAATAATTTGAAAAAAGGTTAAAATCTCAGTGATAAGGGACATGCACATCAAAATTTCTTTCAAAATAGCATTTTATACATTTTCTATTGGAAGTAATTAATAACTCTGATACCAAATTGTAAATTAATTATTATAAATTAATAATATCAAATGTTGGAGATGATGTGGATCAGTAGGGTTATTAATTCATTTCTGAGGGGTGGGAAGCATAGAATACTCTAGATAATAAATTAGTACTATTTTTCAGGTTAAGTAGTCATATTTTGTACTAGTCAACAATTATACTTCTTGGTACAACCAACATAAAATTTTATCATACCTGACACAAGAGTCAATGAAATAAATTTTTATACCATTGTTCTGTCAGTGATAGTTAAAAAAAAAAGAACCTGGAAAAATTTAAATACTTGATAGAAAAAAATATGGGTCACTTGTTTTAATGTATACAAATTTTTAATGTATAAATAATTTGTGTATACATTTTCATGTAATGCATGTTTTATGGTGGGGTAATTATGCAAAAATATGAATGAATTCTAGTAACAATGTTGAATTGCCAAAGAGGAAGTAGAGAAGAAAGAATAAAATATAATAGTAAATACTGTTCAAAATTAAATAATGTGGTATTTGAATATACATATATGTGTGATAAAGCTTGAAAAATTCAAATAGGAAGGAAATTGTGACATTAAATAACAGAAAAATCTCCGGAGAGGTGGTAGGTGCAGGGAGAGTGAAGAGAAAATTGGTGAATATAAGAAACAGGTAATTTCATAGTTGTTTGAGAAGTAGGTTCATGAATGGGAATCATATTATAACCAATTTTTAATTAAATCATTTATTCGTTCTTCAAAATAACAGCACCATATATATAAAATAGGATTAATCTAATTTAGTGTGTCTGAGAACAAAAACAACCATCAGAATAAATCTGTGATATCAATTCATGTATTTTATAGAATTAAGAGGTAAATATACAAAAAATAAGAGAGTAAAATTTGTCACCAATATTTTTACATTGCTTTAGTTTGTAATAGTTAAATGTATAAATAGGCCTTCAAAGGTCATCTTGTCAATGTTTTAAAAGTCAAGTTTTTCAAACTTTCTTAGCCTCCCATTTCTAATGTGAAAAATTAACATGATAATATCAATTAGCTCAGTTATTTGGGTCATTTAATGTAATTGGGCATATGAAAAATAGGACAGTGTATTTTCTCAGTAAATATTAATATTACAGTCCTAGAAGTAGCAGATATTCTTCTCCACTAACATTAAATGGAGAAGATAGTCTATATTAAATCAGATGTTTTGGATTTCAAACATTTTCTATTCGGTAACTCCTCCTTCCAATGATGTCCTTAGATGAAAATCACACATGGCTTAGTTATTTCTAATATGTGATTGTACCACGTATAGCTTTTAGGGAGCTCAGACAAATGCCATCATTTCCTTCATAATAATGCAACTTTTGTGATTCATTAATATACTCGAGTTACAAGCTATTGACTTAGAAGATACTGAAAAGATCAGGTAAGATAAAAAAGTAGAATCAAACATCAGAAAAATTTCTTGGTTAATGAGGAAAAATGTGATATTTACTTTCAAGATATTTCATACTTGAAATGGGCTGGGAAGAGCTCATAAAAGTGTTAGCTTGAGGAAGATATAGTGAGAAACTTAAAACAATTTTTATATATTTGTCCTAGAAAAAAATGTGTTACAAAAACAGCCCACTTGATTTTCTGGAAGTTGTGGTGCAAGCTCCTGTCTATAGGAACTAGCTCATTAAGTGTTCTAATTATTTTAAGTACACACAATAAGTATACAACAACAATATGCATTAGCTAAATGAATAAAAATAAGAAAGAATTAAATGTATCAATAGTTTAGGATGGACTATATATATTTTTCTTTTTCTTATTTTTCTTTGATGCTTAAAACCACAGTTCAAGTAATTTTAAGTTTAATCTTTATATTCAATATCATCATAGCCCTCCAGGTTCTTTCCTGTTCATAATTCATATGATTAATTTTGATCTCTGGCCTCATTACTGAACATTCTGGCATTTTAATCACATTAGCTACATATTTAGCTTGTAAACTCTACCTAGGAGATTTTGAAGGATAGAATAAATTGAAATTCACAGTTTCTCTTTGTAGTAATTTGTGTCTGCTACAAATTCAGAGACTATTTGTTATTTAATTTAGTTTACGTAATTATATATAACCTCATTTTACTCTGAAAAGTCTCTTTTAGTCCACTTAAATCATAGCTTTTAATTATTTTTCTGTGCAAGAAGTACCTTTAACTTTTGGCCTATTAAAAACTAACAGTAAATTGAAATTTTTCATAGCTAAGGAATGAATTCTAAAAATTATATAGAAAAAGCTGTAATAATAAAGTCTGGATTGTATGATTAAACCTTAAAGTACATCGAAATTGATTTAAAAGTAATATTATTTATGTTTTCATATTTATTACTACCAATCGTTTGTTGATAAGTTTTTACTCTCACTCCACCTCTTCATTGCATTGTATATACTTCTTGGAAGGTATTTGTTTGTGTCCATTTCTTCCAAAATTCTTTACTGAATATACCATTGATTCATTCATAAAATTTTAATTCTAAGGATAATTCAACACAAATAAATTAACTAAGCTTAGGGAGACAATAAAGAGAATATTTGAAATGTTTTCAATTATCAGTGTAAAATAAACCAAATTATATAGTATTATCTAAAAGTCATTTGTTAAAATTAATTCTCTTCCACCCTCTTTTTAAATGCTTATTTCCTAGCCATATAGCTTATCTAATATTGTTACTTATAACTCAGTCTATACAGTGTATTTATCTTTTATGATAAAAACATATAGGTTTCTTATTAAAAGAAGGAATAAACAAGGTGTTTAATAACACAAAATGATATGAAATTACAACTGACTTTCGCATTAGTGCTAAAAAACTGTAACTATTTTCTGATTACTGAGACTTTTTCTCTCTGTATATCTATTCTTATATTTATTCTTAAATTTTAAATAATCTTTATTGCCATGTTTACTAATCTTTTATTTTATAATGTCTAATCTCCAGTATTGTTGTCATTTTAATTTCAGATATTATAATTTTATTTAATTATTATTATTATTATTTATACTTACAGTACCTGGTCTTCCTAGGTGGTCTCCCATCTAAGTACTAACTGGGTCCGACCCTGCTTAGCTTCCGAAATCAGACATCGGGCTTGGCTTGTTCACGGTGCCATGGCTGTAGACCATGGTTGTGGCTCTGCTGGGGCACAAACTCAGGACTTTCTGCGTGTAAAGCAGACATGCTAATCGCTACACTATGGAACCACATCCAAATATTATAATTTTCTTTACCTGAAATTCCTTTTGGTTATTTTCTATATCTTTCGATTCTTTCATCATTATGTTCATGTCTTCCTTTAAATGCTTGTTCATAATAATAACAGTTTTAATTAACTTGTCTGGTAATTCTAGCATCTATACCATTTCTGACTCTGGTTTTGTAGACTTATCTTTCTTATTATAGATCACATTTTTCTGCTTTTTCCCATATCTAGTAATTATTTACTTAATGATGAGCTTATATATTTTACATGAAGTATTTTGATTTTGTTGTCTTTCTTTAAGAAGTATAAGGCTTTTATCAAGTAAGCAATTATAGTTCAGTTAAATTTGATAGATTTGCCTTGTCTTTAAAAGTTTTATTAGGGAATGTCTAGAGTAGATATACTCTAAACAGTTGAGCCCCTATATTAATTTTGAACCTTATTTTGTCTCTAATGAATGCCCTGATGTATACTATAGCTTATGAAAACTTGCAAAATTATCAGTAATTTGTGAGTTCTTGGGCTTTGTTAGCTCATGGCTCCCACTTATGCCTTGTTCAGCCTTATTGATTTTTTTCTATGTATGCATATTATACTCTACAGGGACTCAAGAACAGCCCTAAACAAATTTCTGCAATTGGATTTTTTAAATTACTTTTTTACATAGTTCCCGTCTCTCTAGGATTCTAACTTGAAACCTCTATATTTCTCAGACCTTTGGCCTTTTAAATCTGAAATAAATTTCAGCTTCTTGTACCCAGTACAACCGCTGTGTTCTGCTTGGGGTTTTCATCTCTGTTTAGAATTCCATAATATGCCTCTACACAGAAGGAATAGAGTATCATAGGGATTATATTATTTACTTTATTCTCTTATGAGTCATAGTTCTATACTGTCTATTGTACAATAATATAATGATTGTTGTATATATTTTGTGTAGTTTTCATATTTCTTATAGAGGGTAAAATTCTGTGATAACCAAAAGCTTTACAATATTTTTAGAAAGCAACAATGCATATCTGGAAATTTTTTTTCTAAAATACAATGATTGAATAAAAAATATGTGGTACATATATACAGTGAATATTACTCAATTACAAGGAAAGATGAAATACTGCCATTTGTTACAACGTTGTTGGATCTTGAGAATATTATGCTAGGTAAAATTAGTTAGATGAGAAAAGTCAAGAACTATATGATTTCATTCACATGTAGAATATAAAACTGAAAGCAACAAACAAATAAGTCAAACAAAACCCATAGACACAGACAACAATATGGTAGCTACCAGAGGAGAATGTGTGGGATGGGATAGAAAAGGGTTATGGGGGTCAAATATATGGTGATTAAAGGAGATTTGACTGGAGATGGTGAACACACAATGAAATAGTCAGATGATGTTTTATAGAATTGCACAGTGAAACCTATATTATCTTACTAACCAATGTTACCCCAATATCTTTAATAAAATTAAGTATATGTGCATATATACATATGTATAAAAATTGCTAGGTTGTCAAAAGATACAATTTTAGTTAATTTAAATTCCTAAAGAATATGTTTTGGGTATTTAGATTATTATTTATTGGATAAGACATATTTAATATGTAGCATGCATATTCAACAACTTTGAAAGAACCTGAACTTAGTAATTGTTTGCCTTTTAATGGAGGAAATAGCATTATGAAGGTTCAGAGTATATAGGAGAGAAGAAAGGGATAAAATGTTGATAACTTCTATAGTCCTTTTGTGGCTTTCAGACTGGACCAAGATAGAAATACAATAACCCTATATTTGAGATTTTTAAATTTAACATACTTATGATTTATCTTGAGAGAACAGTAGCAGAAAATATGTACAGTATCACCACCAAAAAGGGTAGAAATTAGCTTATTTAAATATTTTAGTAAATGTTTTAAGAAATACAAAGCATATTGATTCAGCCAGTTTAATGCTGACAATTTCCTAACACAACACAGGTAGGAGAAATGAATGTTTTGACAGATAAAATCAGTGAGAGCCATTTTCTGACCAAATGAGAGAACACCTATTAACTGTTTAAAATAAAATATAAAATTGTTCTAATTTTGAATTTTGAAAATTAGATTTCTGCAAGTGAGTTTACTTTATTATAAGAAATAATGTTATTTTATATTTTATAATAAACATAACTTATGTTCAATTAATTTTCCAGTGAGAAGGAGTTTTTAATCCTGGTAATAGCTGCCTCAAAGAACAATGAAAATGTTTAAGATTTGTTCAAAGTTTAGATTGGTGATCTGGACACCCCCCCCCCCAAAAAAAAGAATGTGCCCTATTGAAGCAGTACATTTACTTTTTACTTTTACAGATAATACAGGTCAGTATCATACAATCTTTTTTTTTTTAACTGACACTATAAAAGAAAAAGTGGATGTAAATTTAATTTTTTCATGAAAGTTAGTCCTGCTCTATTTACATAGAGCTTCAATATAATTTTACATATAAAGTGTCTGATACAGAGCACTTAATAAAAGTTTGTTGCCAATAATCATGCATGCAATGAATTAAGTACTATTACTTTCTGGGCTCTCAGAAGTCAGATTCTTTCTTTGAAGGACTCCCACCATCAATTCCCTCTGTCTTCTTAGAATCTTGCATTACAGAGTATGTACATGTAGTATCACTATGATATTTTACTGTATAATTTGCTCTGTTAATACAAACTGGGGTCTCTAAACACAAATTTGTGGAAGAATTATTAGTCAGATGCATTTGGAAGGGGCTAAATAACTCAATGATCTCTGGGACTTAAATCTATAAAAAGGTCTTGATTACAATGTAACTCCTTCAGAAGAGATCAAGTTTAACCATAATTATTAAAGTTATTAATATTCATAATGAGTATTAATGATTATTTTTAAATGCCTGGGTTGATATTAAATGAGTTTAGAAATTGAATTAAGTAACTATAAGTTTAATCAACCTCCCTTACTCGGGAAATATGTCTTTCCACTGGAAATCCCAATCTTTGTAGTCCCTATGATGTCACCACATTTGATCTACACCAGGAAAAGATGTGTGTCTCAGGTTGTGCAAGTCATGGCTCCTCATTAACTTTGCTAGAAACATACATTCAGGGAGAGGACTTTTTAATTATACAATTCATAAAATTTCTTCTTTTGCTTAAGGTATTTTGAAATGGAGTTCTATAAGAATTCTACTTTGTGTGTTTGTGTGTGTATTAAAAATTACTGTTAAAGTTATATAACAGCTAATTGCTAATTTGATAACATAATTGACATCATTTGTATGTGAGTAATAACTGAAATTTTTCATTTTTAGAAGCATTAAGTAATTTATAGTAAATTTCAAGAGGTTTTTTAAAACTAATCTCAGAACTGTTGGTATGTTAGTATGTGGTAGAACTCAAAGAAGAGTTGTCAATTGCTGAATTTTCCAACTAACATTTCTCAGGATATTTATGTTTAACATTAGAGATTGGCAAAACGAAGCCAGGCTTGTTTTTGTTATAAAGTTTTATTAAACAAAGCTACATACATTTGTAAATGTATTATCTGACCACTTTTGTGCTACAATAGCATATTTGCTGTGTTAACTATATGCACTGCAAAATAGAACACATTTACCAGCTGGCCATTTATTAAAAGAGTAAATTGCCTACCTCCATTTATAAGATTAGTTTGGAGACAGCATGTTTATAGAAACTTTTTAAAAGGCATTCAAAATATTTAATTAATCATTTAATCTGAATAAGACTATTAGCATATAAGACCTTTGGAAGACTAGAGATGTACCTGAAAACTAGCACTGCTTAAATATAGGTTATTTATACATATTCTAGTATTTAATCTCTATGAATCTGAGCTAAATTCTTATCATTTTGGTATTGTTAAAACCAAATAACCATAATATACAGAAAGAAATAGTGTAGTCCAGACTCTTTTAGCTTGGATTCAGTAGGTCTGAAAACTGCTAAATTATTTGTATAATATCATGTGATACATATGTGCAAAGATGTATTCATGTCTTTTCAGAAAGAAGGTAAAATTTGCAACATATTCTATTAAAACAAGACAGATCAGATATTTATTTCTGTTTCTTTCTTTTTTATGTAAGACATACAGATTCTAAACACCATGGGTTTTAGTGACCAAATCCCTTAGTTTATCTATAGACAAAAGTCTAGACAGATGATGATATTCAGCCTTCTTTCAGTCTCACTCACTATTTTAATTGCATACTTTTTTCTGTAAACCATATTATATTTTATTGGGATGGGGAGACCTCAATAAAATATATTATGATAAAATATGATAAGACTGAACATATCCATCTCAAGCTCTGATTTGTCACATTAATGGAGTATATTTCTCTGGCATTGATTCTCACACATAAGTTGGTTTATAAAATATTTTATTCTAAATACTTTTGAGATCATTCCCTTCAGGGCTCAGAATAAAGTATTTATTTAAAGTAAGCAACAATTTTAACATAGTAACTATTTGGGGTTAGCTTACTGTTTAAATTCTGTGCACTTCATTAATTTGAAAACATTTACTAGTGTCCTTCCTTTAGGCATTAAACTTTGTAAGTTTTTTTTCCTTTTTGACCTGCCTTGCAACTCAGGAAAATTATTCTGAAATAATTATCCCTACAGAACTTAGTGATCAGTACATCAGCAGACTTGTATGTCTTGGGAGCAAAATCAGCAAATTAAAAGGGCATTTTATAGAGAACAGGTCATTTAGGCTAGTTCAACTCCTGAACCTGCAAGCAAAATCATAACAAAGAGCTATTTTCCTAATGTCCTTGAGTATACCAGAAAAAAAAAATCTTCCCCAGTATTTTACACAGAGAGCTCTGTTCATAAGAAATTAGGTCAAGCTATTAAACTCACCTGTGTTTGATGTAAAATAAAACTGCTTATTGCAGATCTAACAAAACACTCGGCTCTCTATTAGGCTGCCTTCAAAGAATGTCCTAGATAACCTTAAGGTAATTTAAAGCACAAGTTAACTTCAGTTCTTCTTATCTACTACAGGTCTCAAGCACATTAAAATATACTTGAAAATGCTATCTTGCAAAAACATACTAATTTCTTGCTGATTACATGTTTCTTTTCAACTTGTCACCTATGCTTTAATTTCTCTATATTTCATATATGGCTGAGAATGTTAAGATAAAGGTAAAATAAAAGAACTGGGTTAATTAATATTAAATTGATGGGACTGTGAAATATATAAAGATATATATAAAGCATCATTGCCTTTTTGTGCAATATAAACTCGACTCCTGCCTATCCCCTTCTCTCTCCTCCCTTCACCTCTCAGTGTATTATAACTGTAGATAACTTCATGTAGAACTGTATTTTCCCCTTTCATTTCCTAAAATGATAAGAGGTAACTTTAATTTGTATTTTATACTGAAATTCTTGTGAATAATATAGAAACACTTTTTCATTTTTGGAGGAAAAAATATTCATAACATAGTTGCACCATCAAACAAAAATATTTCAGAGGACACGTATCTTGATTCAGTATACTGTGCTCTATGTTTCTTTGTCTATAAAACAGATTAAGGTACATTAAACAACCAGGAAGCTTTCTCTGCTATTCCATGGTAAGACATCCCAAATATTTTAGGGAATTACCTGAAAACTTAATTAGCATATTTCTATTAAAATATCTGACCACATAACAATACCAGGTAAGTTTTGCTGCATGATAAAAGATTCACAAATGTATTGGCTTGAATGATATTTTAGTTCATGACTGATCTGCGTAGTTGATCTTCTCTTGGTCAAGCTCACTCATGGGCTGGTTCCATACAGTTGGCTAGTGACTCACTTGTATTGGATGGCCTCATTGGCCTGCTTGGTATTTGCTGGACTTCGAGGTAGTAGAGGTGTGGTTGTCATTATTCAGTAGCTAGCCCAGATTTGTTCACATGGCAGAAGTACTCAAAAAGAAGTAAAAGGGCAGGCCTCAACGTCATCAAACATTTGAAATTTTTGCTGGTATCAAAGTGGCTACTTTCTTATTGTCCAAAGCAAATGACAGGCCTTGTCAGATTCAAGGGTATAGCAAAGTTTTCATATTTTTGTGACAGACACTATTAAGCCTCATTGCTAGAGTGATAATATATGAAACTTAAGAATTTCTCGCCATTTTTGTGTTGTCTAATTTAGCACAATATTTGAAATATTATTTTTTTATTTTAAAATCAAAATAAATTATTACAAATTAAAAAGGAATTACAAATGTAATTCAGGTTAACAATGTCACAAATTGTAATGCAAATTGCATATAACATATATATTTCTTTTTTACAAAAATACCTGCTGTTTAATAAAGTACTGGCATTTATTTTATAGTTTTAACCTATTGTAGTACTTAGATACTTAGAAATTTCTTTTTTGAACTTTAATTTAAGGGCAAGTATGCTTAATTAAATGGAATTAAAATCAGAAAAATATGTAGGTAGGATTTTATTTTAATAATATTGTTTATTCTGTATGAATTTATTTTGGATATATTATTTCTCTAAATATTTATCCAAATTTAAGATAAACATGCTAGTTCTTTTTAATATTTTTTTCTCTTGTTTGATTTAAAAATTTTTTCCCCCTGCAATTTAGTCATGGGACTGTGGAAAATTATACTGTGTTTTTCAAGTTTTTAGTTTTTTTTCTTAGGAGCTTCATATTCACCTACTCCACTGACATCAGACTATAATATGACTTGTGATTTTTCACCCAGAAGGAAGATTAAATTTTACTTCCCATTGTTGTCATGCTTGATATGACCAACTTCGATTAAAAAAAATTGAGCAAAAGAGGCATTTAAAATCTTCTGGCAGAAAATTTAAGACTCCCCCCACTTCTGGCTCTATCAAATAGATTGTATGTTTTCCTCTGAGATAAATTAGATAAGACATTCCTCAGACAGGATCCTATATAGAAGGAGATATGAAGCAGAGTCAAAGCAATCATCAATAGACATGTCAAATGAGAGAAATTAACATCTTTGTTGTAACCCACAAAATACTTTTTTAATCTATTGCTTAATTTATCCAAGCTGATACAGAAATGAGTACCTAAAAGTAGGGTACTTCCAATGTGAGAAAAGCTATGATGTGTGTTATTGGTCTGTAAGTAGGCAATGTATTGAGGGCACTGTTATTGCAGACTTGGAACTGGCATTCCATCTGCCATGCATTGGCAATGCCTTTAGAAAACGTTGCCTTTCAATAATACATATACATGATCTTGAATATCCTTCATATGTATAACCATCTCTTTGGATATGCTTTTTTGTATTATACTCTTGAGCATTATCACTATTAAAATTTTTTGAATGCCAATTTTTCATATGTTAGTTTTTTATATTGGATATTCTATCTTTTCTCCCATAGCATTGTTCTTTTTCTTTACATTCTGAAGCATAGTTTTCAAGTAGATTCTCCACACCATTGCTTCTTTTTTCTGTGTTATCAATTTGTTCTTTACTCTTGATTCATTCTTCAAAATTATTGTGCTACATTGTTTCTAAATATTCACCTGACATACTTAATCCATGAATTTTTTCATCATTTCAGCTTTTCTCACTTTATTTTTTGGAAAAGGAAACTACATGCTACATAATTTTAAAAATTATCAAAAAAGCCAATAATGGCAAAAGACTTGCTATTGATATACATTTCTATAAAATAAGGCTTAAATAATTAATTGAATGAAACTTAGAGAGAGAAAGGCACAGCCTGGAAAAAACTAGGGTGTTTTGATGCCAAATTTGATGATCTTTTCATTATAATATTTCTCCTGCTATGGAATAGAAAATTATCACCATCATAACCCTGTATTCATTCATTAATTAAAATTATTTATTAGTTTTTTATCAGCTATTTGACAGTTATTTATAACTGGTGCTCAAAAAATAAGTACCTGTGGAGAATTCTCTCCTTAATACAATTTTCAGCCATTCCAATAAGAATATACAATTACTCATAGCTTACACATTGGGAAGTTTCTATTATCTTGTTTTCTTGAATTTACTTTTACAACGTATATTATTTTTTTTTGCAACATCATTTTGCCTTCTAAATCTGGTTGTAATTGACATTTTATTTTATGTGTTTAATTAATATACTATCTATAGGCTCATGGATGCACATGCACAAACACATAAACACAAAACACACACCCCAGTGGCATTTTCAGATAGTATCTACACAATTTGAGGAGATTTGGGTGATGTTAGGTTGAAATGGTTTCTGCACACACCACTAGATTACTTGAGATTTAAACCTAATCAAGTATTATTGTTTGATTCACAGAGTTCACTTATCAAGGTGTGTTCCACTTACATTTGTAGATGTTAACTACTGCTTCTTAATTCTGCAACTAGAGTGTTTTTCTCTTTTTTGGCTTATTTGGAAGAACTTAGATAAATAAACTAGTTCTCTTGTTCAAATAAAAAAATCACCTCAACTGTTTTTCCTCATGACTCCCTCAAATTCTGGCCATCAGTTATTTTAAGGAACTTTCCAGAGAGTTTAGAAAACTGTCCTTTTAACATTTTTGGAACCAGGGTCTAACTATACATTTCTTCTTGCATTCACAAACAAATAGTCTTTTTGTTACCTCTTATTCTCTATCTGACTAAGACTTAATAGCCCACTAGATTCCATATAAATATTTTAATATGTGGGCTATAAAACATTATTTGGTAACTACTCAGTAAATCTTTAAAGACTGGGCAAAAGAAAAAAATTATAGTAGTAATTATGTCGAACATTTGAGCTTATAATCTGGGGAGAGAGACTATAATAACATGTTCAAATTATTTTTTTTAGGTAGACTTTCTCCAATATTCATTAAATAAATTAATTTGCATGTTATTTTTCAAAATATTGATATTAGAGAAGATACATAAAGTTGTTCATGTGTTCAATACTTGAAATCATAAAATAGATGAAATGTCCATGATTCTCAGAGCTGTTTTAATTAGTAGTGCCCAATGGGATCTAACAATATCACAAAAAACTATTTAACAATGACTTTGAAAAAATACTTTTTATTGGATTATCTATATATCTTTTAACTAAAACATTTCAAAATTTAATAAGAAAAAACATTATATAAGTAAAAATTACAGCACAAAGTGCAATGACTATCTAAACAGACCAACAAGATTAATATTATTCAATCAGAATGAGTTAATAATAAAATTACTGTAATAAAAAAGGAAAACCTGCAATCAAGTGTGAGCACACATGTATATACAATGACTCATCATTTGACAACTGACCTTTTTAAATTAGAGATACATTTCTAAAAATAAATCATTATAAATTATAATATTAACTTCTAAGAAAGAAAGTTCATTTAGAATTTATGTTATCAAAAGTGTTAACTACATCATCCATTCTGACATTAGAAAAGAGCATTATTTTCATTTAAATTGTCTTTTATGATTCAAATAGAAGCAAAATGATTCATCCAGTTACCTTTGCATACTTATTTGGAACTTATTTCCATAAATATTTTTTTATTAAAATTATAGATCATGATTGGACCTCGAGATAATCATGCTAAGTGAAATAAGCCAGACAGAAAAAATTGAAAACCACATATCATCACTTATATGTGGGATATAAACCTAAAAACAAAAAACAAGACAAACAAATAGACGATAGACTAGTAGTTACCAGAGAGTAGAGGGTGGGAGAGAGGGAAAGTAGATCGGGTGAAAGGGGTAAAATATGTGGTGACAGAAAGAAATCTAACTATGAGTCGTGAACACATAATGCTATATATATATATATATATATATATATATATATATATATATATATATATATATGCCTTACTGCTTAGTTGTACACCTGAAACTTACAGGATTTCATTAACCAATGTCACTATAACAAAAAATTAGTATAGATCATACAGTTGGTTGTGATGTTCAAGTTACTTAAAAAGTTATAAGGTTGTGTAAAGTTTTTTGTAATGTAGACTACGAAACATTGCAAATAATAAAATTTATCAAAATGCTTAACTATCAATAAAACTCTTAAGTTCATTTAGTAGCAGTAATACATATCCTGAAACAGAAGTGTCTGTTTGGCTAAATAGTACCAGGATCTCAAGACTGAATTCCAATATTTAATGAGATATGATGTATTATTTAAGTAAATGTAATTTAATTTATCTGAACACACACACTCACACACACACATATATCTTTGGAATATTTCAGGACTATATATTTTTTCTTTATTCTTAAACTTTGCTTCCCTTCAAGAAGAATATACTTAGGCAATAACAAGAGAGATTGTAATGGAAAAGAGACAATAACATATTTGATACCACTAATATGGACATATTTTTTTCCCAGGGCTTTTGTCTTTATTCCACTATTTTTTCCAAAAAAGTCAAAAAATATGTAATATCACTATAATGATATGTTTATAATAAGTGTTATATATAATTATTATATTATAAAACCAACATTTTTCTAAATATTTAACATGAAACAACAAAAGTTCTATAAAATGAAAGTATTTGGTTTTATGTTATCATGTATTTATTATTTGAAATAAGAATATAATCACAATTAGTAACATTGGGAAATCAGAAATACTAATTTTTGTGTTAACATACAAAAATTATTCCAAAAGTTCTAAAATTTCACTAGGATAAATTCATAGAAATATGGTTACTTAATTAGAGTTATAAATGCTGTAAGTTCTTGATATATATTGTCAGTTTATTTTCCAAAAAGATTGTATACATTTATAAAGATTATAATTAATTTTAATTAATTCATATTTTTTTGAAAATTAATGTTAAATAATGAGATCAATTAAATAAACCAAAACTAAATTTATTTTTCATGTTTCCAGCTAATCTTGCACTGAAATATATTTTGTCATAAAATCAAATATAAAGAAGTTTGACAAAACAAGTAAATGCATTCATCTGTAATTTGCCTTAGTTATTAATATTCTTAATATTTTGTTCTACAAATATTGATATTTAATCTGAAATAAAATGTGTGCTTCTGGAAAATACATGTGGTTTAGATTAATGTAATAGATGAATTTAAAAAGTAGCAAAGATTTAAATCCTGCTCACATAGATATGAACCAGTTAAAACAATATTGTTTTGATTTCATATCTTTGTGCATTCTTCTCATTTCCAAGGCTGAAATTATATTGTCATTTCAAGTACTAAATTATTAAAGTACAGTTTTAAGTCTTTGGAAAATTATATTTAAAACTACTTAATTTTTTCTGGTATGCATTGAACATTTATCTCTTGTTATCTTCCTTCTATAATATTCTGACTTTATTAAGCAACCTATTCATGTTTTAAAGGAAAATTAAAACATTCGTGTGAATAGTAAATGATGAAGTATTTATTCTAGTTTTTTAATCACAAAATTAGAAAATAGTAATTTACCATATATGGAAGTGATTTTAAAATGTTTATGATCAACCAATAATTGTTTAGGGAGAAGTAATAAAACATGTGATATAAGTAAAAGTGATGAACTAGTTTAAATCTATATTATTTAATAGAATTGCATTGTTTCAGGATCCTATGAATCATCTAGGGTGGTTTCAGGGTTCTGTGGGGTTTCACTCTAGAGTATAAATAATTTATTATTTTATTTCACTAACTCTTATTTTAATTCAATTATATTACATTTAAAAACTGTACTGGGATATTATTTTAATAAGTCAAAAAACAGTTTTTTATGGTTTTTGGAATTCAAGGTATGGCCTAAAGAACACAATGTGATTAGTTATAAATGGTATAAATGCATGCATGTATACTCATTCTAGCCATACATTTCTCATTGCTCTGCAGTGATGATGCAGAAATTTTTACCGTTGGAGAGATACTTTTGTGACAGTACATATAACTCTCTGTTAAACTATAAATACTTTGTCATTTTAATCCAAATTGGTGTGTCAGATTATGAAATCAGTTTCTGCTATGATCTGAAGATAAGAAACATGGCATAGACTGTTCAAAAAAATGGCAAAATATTTTTTTATTTGCTTGAGGATGCCTTACTAAAATGTTATGGAGAGTTCCAATCACAGATTTTCATATTAGCGTCTTTTAGTGCTTTCTTATATGGCATTTTTAAAATTTTAATAGATTTTTTCATGGTTATTTGATTAGTGCACTAAAATACAATCTTTATGCAGGCAGGGACCATATCCAATTCTGCCCTTCTGCCCACCATTATTTGTCCTGAGCTGTTTTCTGGCACATAGCAAACCCTCAGTAAATGGTTGCTGAAAGCATGCTTGAACAGTGACCATATCTGCAAATATAACACTGTTGAAGAATTGCATCGATGTACTTGATTTTTTTGTAAATACTTCTTACATAAAGTTTCACTCTCAAATGAAATGTATGAGAAAAGAGAAATTGGAACGTGAAATTTCACATCATGAGGAAACTGAAGAAGGTATCTATTGTTAGAAGCTATGCATTTGGTTGAATCCCAGAAATAAGGAGGGATGTGATATGTTTTATTTTATGTTTGTTTAAAAACAGAAGTACTTTTGCTTAATTTATCACTTTTTAAATTCATTATCTAAATGATTTAGAAAAAGGTGGGGTTTTTTGTTTGTTTGTTTAAGAAACACATCAAACACGAGTATTTACCTAGAACTGTTAGGATAATGAGATCATCAATTGTACCAGCATCACTACACCCTTGTGGACACCTTGTAACAACCAGATGGATTTCCTTGCTTATAAGTGACATAGGATATCCTCAGAAGTAATGAAATTTGATATGGGGGGAACAATTCCTAATGCTAATATAGTATTTATAGTAGAGTACAGAAAACACTAATTATCTAGCATTATATAGTTAGAGATAAATTTATAGTTTAAGCAAAGGCTTTTTTTAAATCAATTATCTTGTTGATGACTATAACACTGAGAAAACTTAAATTATCAAGGATATTTTGATTTATGTTGAAATAATTTTACTTTCATAATTCTTATATTATTTAAACCTTTGGGTATATGTTTTATATTTGATATTGACAACAGGGTTAAAAGCAAAACATAATAACCCTTTATGTAAACTGAAGAACAGATAATTACTATAACTGAGTAATTAGAAAATATTTAGAAAATTTAAACAGGAAAATATTATGTTTCATGTATGCTACTAGTTAATCTAAAATCTAGTATAATTTAGTATTATTGTGCATATGGTTTTCACTCTCTTTTATGTAATATAGATATATAATATTGATGTATAATTTAACTTTAAAATAATTCTACAAAGACCATGAAAACCTTTGGAATATATAAAGTAAAAAAATAGAAATTATGAAAGGTCAGTGATTATACTTTTTCTATTTAACATGAGAAGTTAAATATCACATTTTCTAAATAACATTGTAAGAAAACACACAATAGATAGTTCTAAATCCTAGTAAGAATTAATCACTCTTAAAGTAATAGATGAAATAAAAATATATTGCCAATTTGGTTAAATGCACACATGTACATGCACATATATATAACTACCACTATTACTACTACCAGAGCTTGAACTTAACACTAGTCCATTTGCCTGATATTTAAATGTTATATTGAAACTCCAAAATATTTTGATTTAATGTTTATTATTACTGCACTCAGAGCCAGAATCACATCAATAATAGTTTGTAAGGAAGGGAAACAGTTTCTACTGTTTAAAGTAAAAATCTGCATGTGATGTTATTCCTTCATTATTTTGCACATCTGTGAATGTGGATAAAATTAGAAAATAGAAAAATAATCTTACAAAAGAAACATAATGTGTAAGATTACAATTAATTGCTAATTCAAGAAAAAGTTAAGAGAAAGTAAAATGTTTGCATAACTAAATCATTTTATATCAGTTTTATAAAGAGTTTAATTTTGGCCCTGTGAAATTTCTCATTTGTGTGAAAACTAATTTACATTGGATTACTAAAAAGGCTCATTATTGCTTTTTTTAAATAAATTCAACTTATTTGATTAAAAAGAACAGTAATGAAGTTTGTTTGCCCAGTAAACATACATCTCATAAAAACAACAGAAAATAAATATTATATCATAGTAATCTTCATTTATAAATATAACTTACTTTTTTTCCTGAAAAAAATGTATACTAAGCTTATGAATGTTTAGTGCTTAAGAGAATGCTATGACCTCACTTCGCAATTAGTTTCCTTTCTATGCTCCATAAAATTAAAGAGATTTTCAAAGCAAGTGGAAATATTAACTTTTATAATGATGAGCCATATGGCACTTGGTTCACTATATTTATGCATAGCTGAGGGTATAAAATTATAGTTCTTGCATATTTTACAAAATGAGGTTACCACTTCTATTATTCTTACAAATTAGCAAGATGAGGTTAACCACAACAAAAAGTTTCAGATTACTTTAAAAAATAGATTCTGCTGAAACTAACATTTTTTCCCAAGTTGCTTTGGTTTGTGAATAAATTTTTAAATGTTTATAAACATGAAATACTATGTTCATAATTTTTTTCCCAGGTGAAATCCATGATACAGTTAGTTTAGCTTGGGAAGAATTTTACTCCCAGTCCACATGTGTTCTTCAAAGAAACAGAGATAGAGGCACTACTTCTGACCTTGCATCTACTCTCTTCATTGAGTCTATTCAGTTTGGAATGGACAAATTCGTACTTAGTAATAGTATGATGATCAATGATTCATCATAAGAGACTAAATATGCCTATAATCGGGTAAATTTTAATCTCTTAAATGACACAGAGAAGTAGAGTTATGTACATGAAATATGGTGGATTTAGCTAATAAAAGGAGGAAAACTCCACTATACCATTTACTAGTTGTATGATTATGGTAAGAAATTTACATTTTCTACTTTGCCTAATCTCATGCCTTAAAGTTGATAGTAAAGAATATCATTTTTTCTTAATTATAACAGGAAGCCTTAGGAGTATTTTAAACAAAAACTATGAACCTGGTTTACAAAAAAAGGAATCCTTTCTACCTCGTAATCCTTGGCCTTAGAGGGCCATCACAATGAAATGACTCTGGGCAAGCATCAATCAGGTATGTTGGTGCTAATACAAAAATATAGGGCTGCATTTCATCTCACTTCAAAAGAGGTTGAGAATGGATCAGATTTTTTTAATAGTCATCAGTTGACTGAAAACTCAGCTTACCATGTTGACTCACAGTCTTATTTTTTATACAAATGAACTTAATTATTTTATTAACATTACTATGCCCATTTTTGGGGTATGTTTCTGAAACATTTATCACTACATAGCACATCTTTTAAAAAATCACTATAGTTCTTGTTTATGGTGTCTCCATTTAAAAATCTTAATGTGCCCTCATCTCAAACAGCAAAAACACAATGAAAAGTTAATATGTAGAGTCCTTGTTTCTAGGAAATGCATAAAAATATGTATACAAGTTATACTTCTAATAAGAATTTAGTATTTGTTGCTAAATATTTATGGCATTTTGGTGGTGCTACACAACATTTCATAATTAGAACTTATTATTTTGAGTTGTCACACACAAAACGGTGTTACTTACACTATCTTCAATTCTATCTCATTTTGAACACTAGATCATATTATCTTTTTGTGATGAGAATAATGCTGAACTCTGAAGCTCATGGTCATTGCACTAAATTTAAGACTAAAAAATTATGCTAATTTCAAAATAAATACCTAATAGTATAAACTATTAGGTATTTTTAGTAACACAGAAGAGTATAAACCAGGGAAATTTTCTAGTACTATTTTTATGTTTCATAAGTCAGAAAGACTAGCTTTGCTTGTGTATAACAGTGTGCTATCATTTTGTAATGCTAAAAGATATGATTAAACCAAAAAAATGTAAATGTAATCAGTTTTAAAGACTCATCATCTAAGGTATAAATTATAGGCTTTTCATGGCTGCTGAAAACTTAATAGCCTTTATTTCTAGAATACATACTATGTTGCAACTGTGATGTTTTATATGGCTTAATGAGGATTTAAATCAGACTATTTCTAAAAAGAAAGTGTTGGTTCATGCTAGGTCAACCAGGATAAAAAAATAAACCTGCTCCTGAAGCTAAATTACTACATACATCCATTCTCTTGTCACTTTAACTTGTTTCAGTTGGCCCTTCATACATTTTCAACAGATTGTAATGGGGCCGATTCAGTCTATAAATGCATTAGGTCCTTCATACATAGATAAACTTTGTACATTTTATTTTTAAGAACCTCTATCATGATGTCAGAATGATCAGACTTATTAAGATACATCACAAAGACCATTTCTGAACTTTTAGAACTCTCTCTTGGGAGCACAGAAGATTTTTCATTGACTTAGTTTTTTGCTCATGTAAATTCTAAACTGGCATTATTGATAGTGCAATCTGACACTCTTTCCCCTCTACCTATCTGGATTCATAAAAGTGGTGTAGTTTAAAAGATGGGGCTTATTGATTCTTATAATCAATTCATAAAGATACTTTTTCTCATTGCCTAAAATACTTGGAAATGTTGTCAAGAAATGTGACAAAAATGATAAAATATAGTTAATACAATCTCAAACTTTGAAAAAAAATTAATTTTACTTGAATTCTGATGGACCAGTTTATAGAAGAACACAGAAGTAAGTGAGGGCTTGAGTCTCATAATGTTGACATTTTATGAATGTATTTATAAGATAAATGCTTGATTCTTGGCTTCAGTTTATAATCTGAATGGAAGACTTAAACTATGAAAATGTGGTTTGGGCACTCCTGTTAAAAAAAAAAATAGTTTTAATCGTATTTGCCAATCCAGTGACAGCTATTTTAATATATTTGGGTGCAAGATTTCGGGCTAAAATCTGGTGTTCAGAGTGAGAACAGACTGAAGATAAAACTGGTTAATAATTATACCTGATAAGTTTTAAAGAGTTGGTGTCATAATAGGGATGAAGGACAGATTCTGTCAAGCATGAGATATATGAGTGAGGGGATATGACACAAGTATCATAACACATTTCGAAGTGAAGTACTTCACAATGGAAGCTGTCTTGAGGTGAGATGCAAAAGTTATGTCTATGGGCATTTTAGTCAATAAATATTTCAGTAAGTTAAAAGGTATATTGAGATGCAGAAGAGTAACCTTTTTTTGCAAAATCATGTTTATTTAAAGCCTACTTCTAACTTAAATTACTTTTTTAGTGGAGACTGAAAAGCATCTTTATATAAAGTATACCTTGTAGCTTCTTTACTTTCAGCTATTTCATACAAACTGCTAAATTTTTCAAGTAATTGTGGTGGAATTTTTCTCAGATTTTAATATAAACCGTATAGAACTGTCCTTTATATTTAAAAAATACTTAAACAAACTTTAATTGAATATTAATTTCAATTATTTTTATTTATTATGGATAAATATAAATATTTTTGTGGTTACAGTTACAGTTAATATCAGCAATGTTTAATTTGGTTTTATTATAAACTATTCTCTCACTTTCAAATTAGTCACCATTTTGTTGCTTAATTTCTGTGTGTATGAGAGAGAAAAACAGAGAGAGATAGAGTAGACAGGGAGACAGAGGGAGGGAGGGAGGGAGAGACAGAGAGAGAGAGAGAAAGAGAGAGAGAGAGAGAGAGAGAGAGAGAGAGAGAGAGAGAGAGAGAGAGATTCATTCCTCATTCCCATGTGTATACTCACATATATATTCACACCATACACTTACTTACTTGTGTTCACAGACCTCAACCTCTTCTCTCGATCTCTGTTACCTCTCTATGTATCTATGTATGTTTCTAACATCACCTGCCCCAGATTACTCTCTACAGTTTAGTTAGTGTAACTTTTTTTTTTTTTACTGGAAATATAATATAGTTTCCATGTGCAATATAATACACTTCCTATTGCTTTTACTTTAAAAGCCAAAGTTCTTACCAAACCTGCAATACCTTATGTTGTTTGACCCCTACTCTCATCTTTCATCATTCATTCCTCTCTTTCAACAGTCTGATTAAAATGTCTTTTAATTTGATAATGTGCTGCATTCTATTCTGTTCCATGGCCACTGCATATAGTGTTCCCTCTTTCTAAGACATTATTCTTGAGTTTTATGCTGGGCTGACATCTACTGTGCCCTCAGATCTCAATATGACTCAAGTTCTTCCTTTATGTGGCCTTATAAAAATCTTCTGTCTTCTTTGTGACTGATATGGCCTTTTTTTTTTTCAGTCTGGTATTCTCACTAGTTTGGCAGATAACTGAAGATAGAGACTTGCCATTTCTGTCCTTCACAGCATTCCTAGCATGAATTTATATTCCAGTACATTACTAAAATGTGCTTGTTGCCTGACAGAATAAAGGTATGATATGAAGCTATATATGGTAAGACATGAAGTGCCACGTTTAATTCCTTTCTCTCTCCTGGGCACTAAAATCCATGTGATATTAAATGTTGCCAAATTGTCATAGAAGCCACGATTCTGTCCAATAGCTGTTATTCCTCTTACTTCTTATTAAACTCTCTACTCTTTTGAGTTCCTGCTACTTAATTGTATGTGCAACTTTAGTTTTGCCGTAGTTTATGGTTAATTATGATTTTAGCACATGGCTTAAAGTTTATTTCTCCAGCCACATTCCTGTTATTAGCCCAGGTCTTTATTCATGTCCATGATCATGGACAGAGTGATATATATACTCTTGCCTTTGCTTTTCTTTTTGCCTAGGCTGAATTATATGATCTAGAATCATCTTCACCCTTAGGCAAATTGTCTAAAACCATTGCTATTTTTCCTATTTGCTAAATCTCAGTCTTAAATAAACAGCCATTATTTTTTGTTGAAGTAACTTAATGCCACTGAAGAATATTTTGCAGTCTGGACTTTGTTACATGATGATAGTAATAACAGCTTCACTTACTAGTTGCCAGGACAAACAGTTAATTTTCACAATATTCCTACTGGGTAAATTTTTACTATCACCACATTCAATAAATTTTCAATTTTACTTGTCCATGTCAGTATTTTTTTTCTTATTCAATTCATCTCTTCATTCTTTGCTGTCATGATTTTCATACCATTTTCTCACACAGAACACCTGAACTATAGCTCTGCCCCATTACTCTCAGCTGATTACTTTGCCTCATGTTTCACTCACAGAATTAAAGCCATCTGATAGAACTCTCTCACCCTCCTGCCACCATCTTCTTTCTTCCTATTCTAGTGGCAGAATTTACTCTCTACAAGTCAAGGGAAAATTGTTCCACATGTGTTCTGGAGCCATCTACTTCTCTTAATATGACTTCTTTTCTACATGGTATTGTTCAATTTCTTATACCCCATTATTTTATATAGAATTAGTTTATTCCTCTCTCCTGGTCCTTTTAATTAATCTTCAGTATTTAAAATGTGGTTATTGCTCCATCTTTAATAAAAGAAAAGGAAAAAATAATGTAAGACACCATATTCTCTACCAGCTCCTTCCATGGATAGCCAAGCTTCAAAGAAGAAATGACTTTACCCGTAATTTCTATTTCTTCGTTGTCCATCCTTCAACCTCTACTCTTGTGTCATATTTCCCCAAGATCTTCACTTTTCACTCTACACTGATTACCTAAATGATTTAACCTACTCACAAGTTGTCAAAAACAGTCAACTCTATTATATTGACTCTGAGCTGTAAGTTTCTTTCATATTTTAACACTAAAAGATAATTTATTTGTAAATTGATCACATGTCATATTTCTATTGATGGTTTTTTAATTTATCTTTCTGAGTGGTAAAAGAATATAATGGTGCATACTACAAACTATAGCATCTTCTGTATGAGAAAAGAAAGCATTGGCATAAGGCAACACAAATTTATTCTACACTCTTTTCTAAACCTGCATTTGAACAACAGTGTTATGAGCAATTTTTTTGCCACATTTGTATTTGAATTTCTCTTGAACATCTTGTGTTCATTATATAAAAAGCAAAGGCTTAGGATACTTTAGCCACATATGCTCCAACTCTAGACTTTACTATTAAAAATATCCTCAATTTTCAGAAACTGTGAAGTCATTATAAATATTTGTCTTAAGTCCACATTGAGTCACTTGGAAGTTCTACCTCCAATATCATTATTAGAGACTCATGTACTAACACTTTATTTTTTTTTTGCATGTAATACCTTAGTTTTATTAGAACCAAAATAAAAACAAAAACTGAGTTTGACACCGCTATTATCTCAATTTAACCATGAGGGAATTGAGACAGAATTTTTCAAGGTCACGCTGCTAGTTTATTTGGAACGCTTAATTTGATTTAAATATTTTATGATCTGTGCTCTATCTTTTTTTTTCTCACACTCCTTATCCAGTCCATCCGTAAATCCATTCAACTTTTTAATTCTATACACTGCTCACAAGTAATCTTTTAAAGACAAATTGAATTACTGATGCTTCTTCTAATTTAATTCTTTAATTTATTTCTATTTAAGATAGAGTCTACAAACACAATCCTATTTGATCTCAGAAGCTAAGCAGAGTTGGGCCTGGTTAGTACTTGGATGGGAGACAACCTAGGAATACTACGTGCTGTAGGCATAAAAAAAAAATTAAAATAAAAAAAAAGTTGCTAAAAAAAGATACAGTCTAAAATTCTTATAATAATCAATAAAACTCTTCTTTACACAGTCTGACTCCCTTTTAAGTTGATTACAAAGTATCATGGTATAGTAGGCAGAATGATTCCTCTCCAAATATTTTTGTGTCCTAATTTCTGGAAATTGTAAATGTGTAAGTTTAATGGCAAAGGAGGAAATTAAAGTTGCAGATTGAAATAAGATTGCTAATCACTGACCTTAAAAGGAAGAAATTATCCTGGATTATCACAGTGGGCCTAATGTAATCACAGGGGTCTTTAAAAGTGGAAGAAGGAATTGGAAAAGGGAACCAGAGAAATAAGTGTGAGAAAGACTCATATCTGTCATTAAAACTGAGAAATGGAGCCATGAATCAAGCAATACAGACATTGGGAAAGATAGGGAAACAGATTCTTCTACATAGACTCTAGAAAGAATGTAGACGAACCAACATCTTTATTTTAGCCCAGTATGACTCATTGCAAACTTCAGACTTTCATAAATGTAAGGTAAATTTGCATTGTCTTAAGCCACTCAGTTTGTGTGTTTTTGTTTGTTTGTTTGTTTCTATAGCGGTCAGAAGCACATGGTAATATTTCTTTAAAGCTTCATTCATTTATTCATTTGACACGTACATTGTGCAGTTTCTGTTACTTATTCCAAAATGTATATTTGGTCATTTAAAAAATTCCCTAATTTTCTAAAGTAAACATATTTTTAGAAAAACATACTGAATTTATTTTAGATGATTATATGAAATAAAAGATGGTAGTATACTTATTACAATAATGATTCTGGTACTTGGTCAAAGTTGAAGAATTAATTAATTGTTATAATTACCCATGCCTTCTTGCTTTGCCTCTGTGGCAAGTTCATTCTTGTGCTAAAAAATTCTAACAAAAAATACATTAGACAAAGTAGCATCTCTGTTCTCTGGGAATAAAGAAAGAAGAAATTTAGTATTGAACCAACAGGGAATATAAAGATAGACACATACATGTGTTTAAAAGAAATAGCAATGTATATTTTTCAAGTCTTACTTTAGAACAGTATCCAATATATATTTATAAAACAAGTAGTAACAAGCACATATAGGGATATCTATATTTTTCTGTATTTTAATAGTTTTTGTAATAGTTGTGATCCTGAGAGAAAACCATGTTTCTTTATTATTTAAACTTACACAGATTCATTTTTCTTGGTAATTGAATTTAGCAATTGAAATGATGGGTGAAATACTAACAAAACAGAATTTTTACATTCACTCTTCTATTTTCTTTTAGGTTATAATCAGTAGCTAAAAAGGAAAAGAATTTTACTATTTTTTTCTTATTAAAAGATAGCAAACATGAATATTTTGAGATGAGGAAAAAAATAGACATCACCTCTAATTTTAGTTCAGACTATGCAGTATGTAAAACAGTTTGATTCCTGCAACAGGTAAAATTGAATAAAAACAGTATTAAAATGAATAAAATAAAACTCAGTAATACTACAAAATTATACAATGCTTCTCTAATATCTCTAATAAGGAAAATAGGCTATTTTCCCTATTTTACAATAGAATATTAAATTAAAGATATGTTTACTTATCTACACTAAGAGGGCATAAATTAACTATAAAATGTTTTATAACATTAACAAAGAACATTCACTGTTTAATACTATTATTATTATTTTTTGGCCTCTACAGTGATTCAGCCACATTGATAATCAGTATGAATCTTTATAATTTAAATTAAATGGATGGCATCATGTAACTTAAAATGATACAATTTGTGTTACATGGTATATTTTTTAAAACCAAACTAAATTCTTATTCTTAAATATAATATTTGTGATTTTAAAAACTGTTTTTTATTTTCCAATATTATCACCTATATAGTAGTTATTCTACAACTTACTGATTAATATTTATGTAAATGCCACATTTCAGTTGCTGGCATATAATAGGACCTCAATAAATTGTAGTAGTAATACTAATAGTGGTAATAGTAATGAAAGTGGTAATAGTAGGAATACTTTTGATACATGCTGCCATGATTCTTATAATATGCTTTATGTTAACCAATAAGGTTATGTATTAAAGCACAGACCATGATGCTTAGCATCATTCCCTCCAAATTGTTAAAGTTGTGAAGAAAGGATTACATGATATGAATAGCAGATTAATGCAACATTTTTCAGTCATAGTTTATAATCAAATACAATTCTAGGGCAAGCTAATATTCTTATTATATGCATACTAGTATGCTACATATGCAAAAATGGACAGTTTTTAGGAAATTATCTGATCAACATAAAACCAATTCAGGGGTCTGCTAAGGAAATGAAAGGAATAACTCTGGACAGTTCGTCAACCTGGAGGCTCTGCTAAAGATTCTAATTTTATGACTTGAGAAATATTAGGTGCTTGACATATTCTTCTTTTCAATCATGGGCTATATTCTACCTTAATTTCTTTCAGAAGAGAAAATTCAAGCTCTCATTCTTCTTTCTCCACATTAGAATATATTTACGGAGAGTTTTATATTCTTCACCATTTCCTCCATAACCTGGATTATTTTAGTCTTATATTAGTTTTTGACTGTTCTTAGATTTTTTTCTTTATATTGCTTTTTTTCTATTTTTACAGGTTTCTTGAGATGTATAATTGGCAAATAACATTGGTATTGTGTTCTTCATGAAGAAAGTGGGAAAGATACCATTGCTACACAAGGGAAACCTCTTTGAGAAAATACACATTTTATTTGATGTTGTATTCAATACTTCTAGACCTGAGCACCTAGTGGTGTTCAGTAAATGTGTATTAATGAGCAAATAAGTGAATATCCTCTGATTCCAGGAAGGGATTCGGAAGAGTAGACACACCTCATAGTTGGGAGCCTTTTAAATACACTGCCACATCTAGACCTCAGTATTTTTAATATATGATAAACATTATTACATTATTAGTTTAAGAAATCAATTTAGTGGGTCACAGACTACATTTGTAAAAAATAGACTAGCATTGAGGAAATAAATGACAATGCATCTGTTGTTGGATTATTTCTTATAAATTTGTTTTAGTTGTATATAGTTGATGTGTGTCCTGGGTCATTGTGTTGCAAGAGGAAAAATCATACAACAGAAATCACAAAAAAATGTGCAACCTAGCACTTAGTATCAGGAAGATACTAATTCCCCCAACCAGTTCTTTTATTAAAAAACGTAGCTTGCAGATTCAATACACACTGCTAAAGATTTAATGGCTTATAAATATGTGCCTGTGTGCATACACATGAAAAATATCTCTGAAGGGTTACTATATTTGTTTTAATAATGTTTTCTGCAAGTCAGGTACAGTTCGTTGTATCTATAACTTAACTTTTCTACTAAGACCATTTCTTTTTATATGACTGCAAAATAACCAAATATAACAAGCCTTTGCCTTCAGAATGTTTGTGCTCATTTATAAGATCTTTGAGAGAAATAGTGCTTGTGTAAATGAACACATTTAATGGCTGGAAGTGAAAGGAACATTACACTGGAAATGATCTAAGGTGGATAGATATTTAAATTGAAGTGGGTCTAACTATCTCTATTTATACAGTTTAGTGATTTTATATGACTGATGATGCCTTTACTGTCAGAAAATAATTTACAATGACTTATTTCTTTTGAGGTGAATTAGAGAGTTTGTGGGGTTCTTTTTCCTTTTTAGATCATTATATCATTTGAAAGAAACTAATGGACACTGATTATTAAGTACTTCAGCTGAATCCAGTGCTACTCTAAAATAATTAGCTTAATTAATCTTTATCAAATCCCATCAGGTAGATTCTGTTGTTATACTCATTTTACCAATGGGGCAGTGAAGTTCAGAGGAATTAAATTACAAGCCCAAGGTCACACATTCAGGAAGATGTAGAACCTGGATTTAAACACAAGTCTCTATAACCTGACAGTCCAAAATGTTTGCTGCTATTCATTATTGTTTAATAGATATCTTTTATCTATCTCTGGGCTGGGCCCTTGTTTCTTTGTTCCCCTGTCGCTCATGTCTGCCTAACTAATGCTCACTATACTTTTCAGGTTATTTATGAAGAGAAGAGAATGTGAAATATTACAGTATGACATTCAAAACAATTGGTTAAGGCATTTTTTATTCTAGAGTTGCCATATTAGAATGAATACTGGGAACATATTTTGCTGAACTCTCAAAATAAGATGAAAGAAACTACTTTAGTTGAAATGAATTGACTTAATCATAAATGAAATTTAATTGGAAAATTTTCTACTGCAGAGAGCTACATTAAAATAAAGGCTTAATTAGAGCAACACCATAAAATTGTTTGATTCTCACACATTTTTAGAATTATATTTGTCCTTGCTATTCAGAATACTCCATGCTTATGGAGGTTAGAAAAAATACAATGGGCTTGTTGCAAACTTGTAAGGAAGTCATGGCTCAGAAATGTAAAAAATATAAGAAAACTATGCAATGGAACTATAGATAAATTATTTGTATGTGTGTGATTCAGATAATCTCAATTTATATATATATATATATATATATATATATAGCATGCAAAAAAAATAGTGTTTAGGCTTTTAGCAAGTCATGAGTTATCTTTTATATTTAATTAAAGAACAGAATTGGGAAGTCAGAAGTTTCTCTGCTCTGTTTTCAGTTTCTCCTTTCGGTCATCTTTTTATTTGAACCTGTCATAAACTTCATGCATTCAACCAGTATTTGTTCAATGCCTACTATGCAACATTAGTTCCATGTGAAATAAATATTTATAGAACTTTTCAAAGTGCTCATAATCTAGTGAGCAAGCAGATATCATTTATATCTTCCTCTATATTGATTAAAAAGATATCTTCCTTAAAGTAATGAATGTGAGCTCTGTGGCTTTATCTTGACTTCTGGGAAACATACTGTAGTTTCCTTATGCGAGAAAAGAGAGACACAGAGCTCCTAGACCTTTAGATCAGACAACCCCATCGGCGATATCTCTACCACCATTTTAGGAGAAAAGGGTATGCCTCTGTAATCTTCTTGTTCCTGGAAAGAGTCTACGTTTCATTGCCTCCCCTCTAAAATCCTCACAGCTAATGAAAGCTGCTGTGACACTCTCTGAAAATCTCCTTGTGATCCACCTCATATTTTCCATCAGTTTCCATAAGACATATAGATTCATCCCTGAAACTATCACCACCATTTTTTATTTCATAAAACACCCCCTATCTCTTATGCCTGCCATAATGCAGTAGAATACAGTTTGCACAGTTATAAAGGGACTGAAGAAGTTACAATAAACCTGTGTTCTGGTCTTGAATTTACAGCTCACATCACAACATTGAAGTCTTCTTCAGACTTGTTTTCTCATTGCACAATTAGAATAACAGTCCCTTTATGCTCGATGAATTGTCGTAAGTTAAAAATAAAGTTATTATTATGAATTTGTTTTGAAAATTTTTAGTTACTATACAAAGATATAATAATATAAAGAATACTGGCAAGTATTAATATAACTTAATGATGTAATTTATTGTGAGGAATACATTCAAAAATAGTCTCTCTGTATATATAATACAAACACAAATGTTATAGGACATGCCTTTTAAACTAAAGGAAAAGTTTTCAGAGCATCAGCCAGAGATAAAATGTGGTCATTAATGGAGCTGTAATAGACTTTTTAGCTGGAAAATGAAATCGTCATAGCCCTAGAGTAAACTTACACCTTGTTCATTATCTGAGATTTGATTTTGCGCTATGATTATTTTAAGATCCCATTAAAGTTTCGGGCTAAACAAATGTTTGAGCTATACATGCACGTAAATTTGAAACATGTGCAAAGTGAATTTTTCAGTAAATACATCCTGCTGATTTTGTTTCGAGGGACTCGGCACTAATTTCAGGTCCTTTTTCATTGAACACCTAAGAGGCAGTCACTTGGAAAGAAGCATCAAAACATGTGCCTTGAGATAAGAAAACAGACTTTCCAAGTGCTAATTTATGATGTGTAATTAGCAGCAATGCTGTTTACTTTGGATGTTTCAGTCCCTGTAAAGTTTGAAACTCTTTCCAGTAACTCAAGATTATTAAATATCAATTCAAGCCCTGAGATAATTGTTCTGGGAGAAAAAAAAAAGTATAAAAGAAAAGAAAAATGTGACTTTTGATGGTAATGAAGTTTCTATTCAACCACAGGGGGAAAAGACAGGAAAGTCATTATTTGATGACTTTCCATATAATTTCTAGGAAATGGGAAAAGCACTGTTCTATCTCCTTTAATCCTTATAATCAAGTTTAGCAGGACAATATTGTAATCCCTCTCATTTAATTCTTATAATTAAGTTTAGGATGAGGGTGTTTTAATCCCTCTTTTGTGGATAAACACATTCAGCTGAATGGCTCATATTATATGACTCTTTTGGCCTTTTAATAAACATTGTCCAAAATCATACAATCTGTATGTGGCAGAACTGATGGCTGCTACCATACAGTCTCCTAAAATGAGAGCAAATACATACATACATAGTATGTATACATATATATACACACACATACATATGCTCACACACACATACAGAAAAACACTAGCAATGCTTTTAGCAACTGAAAGATAAAGCAATGGACAAAGGAGGCAAATCCTTTCCCTTATAAAGTTGAATTTTAGAAGAAGACAGAAAATTACAGTTTCTATATATTTATGTAAATATGGAATACAAGTTCAGTATGCAATGCTCTCAAGAAAAATAAGAGGTTAAGACTAGTGGGGGGGCATTTTAGAGTAGTTGGATAAGGCCTTTCTGAGAGATAGCATTTGAATAGAAACTAGAATGAAATGTCAGAGAATCCTAGGAGTAAATGTGAGCCAGAAAAAGCAGCAAGTTGAAATAATTCATAGATTGAACAAAACTTAGAATATTAAAAAGAAAGAAAGAAAGAAAGAAAGAAAGAAAAAGAAAGAAAGAAAGAAAGAAAGAAAGAAAGAAAGAAAGAAAGAAAGAAAGAAAGAAAGAAAGAAAAGAAGGAAGGAAGGAAGGAAGGAAGGAAGGAAGGAAGGAAGGAAGGAAGGAAGGAAGGAAGAAAGAAGAAAGAAAGAAAGAAAGAAAGAAAAAAAAGAAAGAAAAAAAGAGAAAGAAAGAAAGAAAGAAAGAAAGAGAAAGAAAGAAAGAAAGAAAGAAAGAAAGAAAGAAAGAAAGAAAGAAAGAAAGAAAGAAAAAAAGAGAAAGAAAGAAAGAAAGAAAGAAAGAAAGAAAGAAAGAAAGAAAGAAAGAAAGAAAGAAAGAAAGAAAGATGGTAAATTTGGACCCAGCAAACAAAAGAAGAGTAATATTATGGACTAGTTATTATTAAATTTTATGAACCCTCATTCATGATAAATAATTAGAATTTTATTCTAAATGAAATAGAAAGCCTTGACAATTTTTTGAGTAGTCTTAAGGCTCTGAGGAGATTATGGGCTCCAGAGGATTGAGCATTTTAGCACTGACCCACACAGGGTTATGGAGGAAGTCTAGGTGAAAGGTTATAACTGCTTGGATTAGAGTCATAACAGGATGAGTAGAGAAATTGTTGAATTCAGAATATATTTTTACAATAGCCTTGATATGGCATATTAAAAAATTCTGAGTGTTTTAAATTAAATAATAGATATAAGGTTTATGATATTTTGAATATCAAAGTACTCAAATATAGTAGACATGTATAAAAAGATAGATATAAAACATAAAAATAAAAGGATTATATCCTAATATTAATATGGTAAATTCTTTAAATTTCTGCTCAAAATTAAAGAACTCAGTAAAGTTACTTAATTTTATCATCAATAAAACCAAAATTACTTCCAAGAGCTCAAGTACAGCCCCCTATGCCCAACACACACACACACACACACACACACATATACATACACCTTATAATTCAAATTAAACCAAATTATATGTGTAACTGATATACATTATAAGGTACCACTACATTATAACATGTTCCAGAAAGCTAAGATTAATTTCAGGATACTTCTATATTTAATAAGACATTTTTATTTTAAAGGTACAAAGAAAATATAAATGAAAAAACAAATAGATGTTTCAAATTTTATACATTTTCTTTTATCAATAAAATAAGTGTTAAAAATAATTTTACTGAATACTATGTGTTTAATTTTGAGCAAAAATTTAAAAGTTTTTAAGAGCATGTAAATTTTATTGTCTCTGCACCACCCATTCGAGACCTCTCAAACTGTGTAGCAACTATATGAGCAACATTCAGCTCTTGTGTAAAGTAGCTGAGAATCACTTAATCAGTGTGACTGATTTAGTGATGAGAAAGTGACCTAGATAGAAACAATCAGAGAGGACTGAAGATTTTTTGTTTGTTTTAAAAAATGTTTAAGTAAAGGAGATCTCTCCCCTGGATGGAGTGATATGACTTTCTGAATTCTGGAATAGGTAGACATTTGATATTCATGATATTAGCTGACATGAATCTGAATCTTATGCAGGGAGCAAGGGTAAAACAAAGAGAATTTTACCTGATGCCCTGAACCTTGTCTTCAGTTGTGTGGTCATGTAAGTCCCTATTTTTTTTTCCAGTTAATTGACAATTGAAACTGATGGGAGACAAAAGTAATTTAGAGGTTTGTACTCTCTGTGTTGGATTTTTATTATCTTGGAATTCTTCCTGCATCATAAGAATTAGGATGCTTCTTAATAGAATACACCAAAGAATTGCTTAAATTATTTTTACATTTTTGAATCCTTCCTTTCATTTTTATTTAACTAATTCCTCTTTTATAGTAATAACTTACAGTATATTGCTAAGAATTAACTAGTCTTTTTGATTAAACAACAATATACCTTGTAATAGAAGATTGTGACAAAATAATGAGTAAAATCTATCGCAGTAAATTTTAGTCAGTAATGGTATAGTTGATAATTTGGGAACATATTATATAAGATATAATATGTTTTATTGATTGATACTAAATTTGTTATTTAAAAAAAAAATCTGTAGTTGACAAGCAAATTTGAAGCATTAATACCAGTGAAGTTCTGCTTCTGAATAGTAATTTGGCTCCGCTCGTCGATCATAGGCCAAAACCTGTCTGTCAAGAGGCAGACAGACGCTCAGCTTTCAGAGCTGGTGTGCTCCTCCAAGGCTTTACTGGTTCTGTTCAACTTATTCATTAGAAATATAAAAACCTGTGTTTAGAGGGAGGTGAAAATAGAGAAGTGCAACTTATTTAAGTCATTATCTGGCAGTCATTTAAGCTTCCAGTAAAACGCTGTAATTATTTTCGGTCATTAAGAATATACATGTATAATGTAGGACAATTTTTAAAAATCAAGCAATTTTTGTTATGTAGTAGTCCTCAGAGGAAAATACACACTTTATTTTTATTATTTGCTATTATTTATGCCTACAGCACTTAGTGTTCCTAGGTAGTCTCCCATCCAAGTACTAACCAGGCCCAACCCTGTTTAGCTTCCAAGATTAGGCATTGGGCTTGTCCAGGATGGCATTGCCATAGACCATGGATGATGGCTCCCCTGGGTCACAAAATGAAGACCTTCTGCATGTAAAGCAGATGTGCTAACTGAATATATGTTTTAAAATAAAGTTTGACTTCTAAAAAATATGCTTCAAACTTTGAATTAGAGACTCTAAGGAATAAAACTGGGAAAGACCGCTGGCATAGTGCTTCTCAAAGTTTAATGTTCATACAAATCACCCTAGGTTTAATGTTAACACACAGATTCTGACTCAGAAAATTGTGGAAGGACCTAAGATTCCTCCATTTTTTTAATAAGCTCCCAGATGATGGTGATACTGTTGCTTCATGAATCATGCTTAGAATACCAATGTTAGAGACAACTAAAAAAGACAGTATTTTGAAATTAATGAATAAATGCTATGCTTCTAAGTTTCAGTTTTCTTATTTGATTTATGAGTAGTAGCTAACTCAGAGCTTTCTGCTGGTGAATCAATTTACTCAAACACCAATCACTGTGCCTCACAAAAAAAGCAGTAGCTCAAAAGATGTGTTAATTTATCTTTCTCTTCTTCTTAATACATTGTTCCTTAATGAAAGCATGTATGTGATAAGAAAATACTAGAATGGAGATTGAACTTGGATTTATTTGAAATTGAATCTATATTTATGTGTCTTCTGAAATTTAAGTGCGTATAATGTTCTGCTATTTTGTTTGTATATAGGAATTTTTGTTAACTTTACCCTTTTGGAAACAATTTTTTTAAGGAAAATAAGTTAGCCTCAGTTGATTTTTCACAATATATGCTGCATTAAAATCAAGACCAGAGACATTTGGTACTCCACTCTGCCATGAAAATGAATAAACAACTCTAGTGTTTAAAATACTGTAGCTATTAAAGAAACCTCTGAAGACCTCTTGATTTTATCATCATTCAGCCTTTACAGTTAACAAGAGATATTTTTTATTAAGAAACACCCATAAAATTGAGAAAAAGTATTTTTCTATGTGGTGTTTTTTATTATAATATCAAAGCCTATATATTGGAAAGGATGACTTGCTGAGAATAAAATATTCTGTTGAAAAATTTTAACTGTTAAAGTCTGAACTCGTTTACAAAGGATGACTTGAACCAATATAAGTAATATAAAATGATAAAGTCACAATTGATGTAAAGGCCAAACTCATGTATAAATTGTATGTTATATAATCAGCAAACAGAAATTTTAAGGAGAAAAGAAAAAGTGCAAGAGGAGAGAAAATCATCAAACATTAAGTCCTTTATTTTTTTCTCAATGTATTAAAGTTTGAAATACACAAAATGGCCAGTTAAAATATTTAATACTTCCCCCTGCCCTTTCTGAAAAGGAGATTGGTGACTGAATCCAGATCTGTATGAAGAGGTCAGCAGCAGATGGCAGCAACAAGAGGCAATCTATACATATGTGAAATCTGGAATCAAAAGAAAGCAGTATAAAAATCAGAAGATTGTATGTTCTTGTGAATTGATATATTGGTTAGGACATTGTCTTATATGAGAACTGAGGTAATGTCATGTATCTTATAAGACAAGATGACATCAGCAGATAGACTTACAAATTTTATAGTGAGTTCAGAAGAAATATATATGCTATATGTGTGTGTCCTCACATGCATACATGTGATCCCTGTGTTATACACACACACACACACACACGCACACACACACACATTATAGTGTTTATAATGTACATACACACACATGGTATATTTAGAATTTGTGGTAGTATATAAAAGTAATCAAATGTATTGTCAGAATAGTAAGCCCAAGTTGATTTCAAAGAAGTGACTAGATTATTATAAACCCAAATTTATGGTAAATATTTACTATCAAGGATGATTAAGAGGAGGTAGGACTGGGAGAAGAAAAAGGAGGAAGAGTGAAATGTTATAAACAAAGTTTTCCAGATAGAATGAGTAGATACATGTTCTGAGGATGATTGTGGAATAGGGTTATTGGAAAATATAGTCAAAGAGGTAAATAAGAGCTGTTTTGTGCAGGGCTTCTACTGATAATTTGAGTGTGAAATTTATCCTTCAAGTCAATAATTTACATCTGTGATATTGTAACACATGGAGTATTCAGAAAAAGATTTGTTATTAATTACTTTCTGAAGTGGACTAGTAAGTTATGTTTTCAAAAATATAAATTAGGATGTTTCATTTAGCTCATTGGTAAGCCGTGGTCATTCCCTTGATGGTATACTGTACATAGTGGGGAAAAAAAAATAGTTGTTTATATCCTCCTGCAATGAATTATACACAGCACCCAGATAATCTTAATTATGCTTTCATAGGCACAGTTTATTAGAATAAACATTTTTATCATGGTTATTTCAAGGCATAAATTAAAACAATGTTGAAGGCATTTGAGCAAAGGAAAACCATCAGAGGTATTTGTATAATTTGTATAACTATAGAGTGATATATTTAGGAGAATCGCTCTTGCAACGGTTAGTAGGGTGTAAGCAGGAGAACAAAAAACAAATTACTTAATTTATTGTAATATTCCAGTTTGCCCTGATTACTGTATCTGATCTTCAGTGCCCCTACCAGCAATCAAGGGCATAATAGACTGTCTCTTAATACAATAAAAATGTAGGTACTATGTGTATATATATATATATATTAGGGATTTACATTACTCAAAGTTCATAAAATACAGTTAAAATATAATACGATAGGATGGCATTTCTGAAAATTTAAGGTAGCTGGAAAACTTATCGAGAAATTACATGGTACTCTTTAATGTATAGACTTATTAGCTTGAATAAACGATAAATCAAATACCATTTGCATCCCTACTCTGGGATACACTAAGTCTGTCTCCTATGAACTGGTCTCAGTTTACCCCTCTAGATTAATTTGTGTGTGTGTGTTAGAATAAAAGGGGCATGTGGGAATATCCAAAAGGCAAATCCTAAACATTGCTTATTACTATGAAAGATGCCAAAGAAAATATTATGTTGAACTGTCTGGGTAGAGAAGCAATAGAGGATTTAAACTCTAAAGGTTAAAAGAATGGGGAAGTGCGGCAGCAGCCTTGACCTAAGTGATTTTGGATTTCAGGAGACTGAAGTGTCAGCAGTTGCAAGCTTATTAGCATGTGCAGAAAAATAAACGTGTCCGGTGGATGTTCCCATAAATGGCTGTGGAGACTTTCTACATTTTTATGGAAACAGTTTTCTTTGTTAGGGAGAGGGAAAGACAGACCTGAAAACTGAATCAGGATTATCTGCAAGTGTTATTTGAGAGACCAAGCAAAATTTAATTTAAGACAATAAAATGTGATGTTAGTGGTATTTCAAACATAGTTAGCAAATGGTAACCTTATGTAGTTAAAAAGCTTACAGAATTAGCAAAATAATGACGAGAAAAAAATCAAGTATGAAATTAAAAGACTTAGGAAGGACATTTTATTTAACATATAGTTAGTTTTAAAACTGGAAATAAGGATTGAAGTTAGAGTTATGGAGCCTTTTGTATATCATGAATTATGTCTTATGTATTATGACCCAATAAATACAATAAAAAATTAAAATGTCAATAGCATATTCAATTTTTTTACTCAATTAATGATTTTACTTATAGTACAAAATAATCTATCAAAATGAAAAAGAGCAATAAAAAATGACTTTCAGAACTATGGAAAAGATTATATTTTTAGATTATTATAAAATAAACAACTATGTTATTCTTATCTACTTGTATAAATTACTGAGTCATCCCTAGATCTCTGAAGTGACCTTTTGTAATTACAAGCATAGCCACAAGAAAAGTCATGCTTTTGCTATTCCCAAGCAACAAAATATTTTGATGAATTCTGTTTTACCAATTTAAACAAAAATCATAAAAACAATTTTAATGACATTAGAGAGATTAGTGCTAATGTAGTTTCTAAGTACTGTAATTGTGCATGCATGTGGGGACACACACAATCAAAGTCATTTCAGGAACAAATGCTGAAATTAGAATGCTTCCCTCTCATGACAATTTTTTTTTTTAAAGAAATGACCAGGGAGACAGATTTTCAATTTATATTTATTTTTTAAATTAACACCTTTAAATTCAAATTATGCTGATAAAACTATATATGTATGAAGAATGCTCGCCGATTTATTTTCATGATAGATTGGTTTTTAAAAAACACAAAGCAAAGTTAAGAGACATGACAGAAAAGAGTACAGCAAAAGCTAAAAAATGGCTTTAAATTGTTTCATTAGTAGGGACTCTGCAATGACTAATTTTTTTAGGTAAAGAGACAATCTTAACTGTTATTTAGTTTATACAAAGCTGACTATACTTTTATAAAAAACATACTTGTGAAAAAAGGTTGTGGGGACAAACAGATTTTCTGGCTTAGTGATGAACTAAACTGAAGTTACAGACACAAAGAAAGGAGGAAATGATGTTGCTAAATAACCAAGAGAAATTTTTTTTCTGTTATTTATTACTTTTTTTTTTAACTTTTATACCTTTAAATATAAACCCAATATTCTGGAAGAGAGTCTGATATTTTAACAAGATTGGTAAACAAGAGAAGAGTTTTGCTCATTTCTTTGTTATTTGAAATACTATTTGTTCAAATCTGTTGTAAATATGTGACCTCTTGAATGGTCTGATGACATATGTATGAAGGAAACTATATGTACATACATATACATGACAATAAAAATGTTGTGTGTTCTTTAATATTGTGTGAAAAGAAAATTTTCTTTAATCTTATACTGAGATAATTACTTAAAAATAAAGGAGAAGATATATACAATCATTTACAAAATGTTCTCAAGAAGATAAAATGTAGAACCACTATACTGTTTATTATATTATCAGTTATAACCTTAAAAACAAAATCATAAGGACAATATGAGAATTTAAAATTATAAGAAAATTTTACTTATAAACATGTAATGATTAAATAAAATATTATTAAATAAAATATTAGAAAAAAATAAATCCAATAATGCTTATAAATATAATGTCATCAGTTGGACTCTTCTCAGAAATAGTGTTAACAGTGTACCTATAATCATAGATTAAAAGAGGAAAAGCATATAATTATCTTAATAAATGAAGTAATAGAAAACTATTATTGCAGGGACCACTTCTCTACAGTGCTCAAGAGTATCTTAACAATTGCTTTCATTTAGCCTTGGGTTCACTAGTCATGAAAGGGAAGTATTATTCATTTTTTTAATAAAATGTAGGACTTTTTGGAGCTCTCTTTATATTCATAAAAAACTTACTATTCAAAAAAAATAGAATATTTTAAGTACCAAACTGTATTTTTTACGTAGTTCCTTTATTAATATAAAGGGGTTATAGATTATGTAAAATGAATGTGCAAGTACAAGTTTCTTAGTTCTTTTTATTCATCTAAACTTGTAATTTCTTTTTGCTTTAAGTTGTTTTCCTACCTGCCTATGGTGGTTAAGTTTATGTGTCAACTTGACTGGGCTAAGTCATGCCCAGATAGCTTGTAAAACATTATTTCTGGGTGGGTGAGTGTGGGTGTCTCTGTAAGAGATTGCCATTTGAATCAGTAGGCTGAATAAAGGCGATCACCCTCAACAATGTGGGTAGGCATCAGCCTATTTGTTGAGGGCCTGAGTAAAACAAAAGGGTGGAGAAAGGGCAAATTTACTCTCTCTGCTTGACCTAGGACATCCATCTTCTGCTCTCAGATAATGATGCTCCTGGCTCTTGAGTTTTTAGACTTAAGACAGGCACTTACTGTTCTCCCCTCCCAAATCCCTCCCCATTTTCAGGCCTTTACACTTGGACTGAATTATAATATACCACTGACTTTCCTAGTTCTCCAGCAGATCTTGGGATCTCTCAGCTTCCATAATCATGTGAGCCAATACTTATAATAAATCTCTTAGTGGTTTTCTTACTCTGGAGAACACTGACTAATCCACTACCTAAACCTAACTTCCTTAGTTAACAAAAAGAAAAAAATACTTTCTGTTGAAATTCTATATTTCTCAATCACCATTCTCTTCCACTGTGCCCCTTAATATCACCATCACTGCCATTTAGGTACCAAATCTAATGGTATTTCTCTTTCTTCTTGACAGAAAAAAAAATGATGCATTTGTATACTCTGGACCATCATATAGTAATGATTTCTAGCTTGATAAAATTTAAGGAGAATTAAAGAATTAAGCTTTCACAGCCTTGCAGCTACAGAGACCTAACCAAAACCATAAAAAAGTTCCATTACTTAAATAGAAAAGATACATATACGAACACTCCTTACTCTGTCCCTTTTCTATTCTCTGATTTTTAAGTCCACAATGTGAAGAAGATAACATATGTCAAAGCATTTGCAGAATGGCTTTCTAGTTTTTCATTTATTTTCCCTATAGTTGGATTTTTTAAAAGACTACTTCGGTTTTAGTTTGGGCGGAGTTCCTAAAACAAAGAACAGTACAATTTATGCTAAGAACCCTGAAGCAAAAAAAAAAAAAAAAAAATGAAGAAGAAGAAGAAAAGAAAAGAAGAAAAAAGAAAAAAAGTATCCAGAGCATGATAAGAAATCATGTAACTGTTCTAATCAAGGTTAGTGAGTTTTTAGTTCCAAACCTATGTTAGTAGATGAAGTTGCGGAAGCCGGGAAAGAAGCATTTATTTGTGCAGAATTATTGAAGTGTGGTGGTCATCCTTTCCCCCTACTTTATTGAGAATATTATTATTCCCTAGAGCAATGCCTTATCTCTCTTCAGGTTTTTTTTTTTTTTGACAATAAAGAATACCCTCCACTAACCCCTTTTCCCTCTTCAGTTCTTTGAACTTAATCGATAAATTATCTTGAACATAAGGATTCAATAAAAATGTTATCTAGCAAATGAAAACAAAAAAACCTCAGGACAGACATAAGAAAATAGCCAACTTTTATTATATTTGAAGTTGAAGTAAACATCTAGTCAATAAAATCATGGAGCCAGAATATGCAGTATATATCACTGGCTGAACTTTTATATTATAGATAAGAATCTGCCCAAAAAGAAAAATAAATGATTCATCTAAATTCAATTTAATTATAAATGAAGACTAGAAGAGAATTAGAATCAGTTAATAGTGAAGAATAAACCAGTTAATTAACAGATAATGGTAAGTAGATTAGTTAATTAACAGTTTGTGACTAGTAAAGAATAGATATCTTCTATGGCAATATTGTTTTTCTAATAACGTGCTACATGCCATTTATCCATAGAAATAATGGTTAGGTGAGAAATAATCTGTTTGTCTTCATTTGAAATATTTATGTACGATCTCCACTTTATGACAAAGAAATTAATTCAGCAGTGACATGAATTCAGAAATGTAGAAATAAATCTTATGAGCCAGCATCTTTGAAGATCCTAATCTGTTAAATCAGAAAAAAAAAGTGCTATAGTTTAAATAACACTATTGAGGTTTAAATCTTTATCCTTGGGGTTTAATAGTTACCAGTGATTGGCTTTGGTACATGTCATTCTTTAACAGTACATGTACTGGTAAGGTTACTTACGTTTAAAATATTTCTGGTTTCATCTATGAGACTAAATTAGAGGCAATGTAAAAAGTTCAACTAAATTTGTCTATAAAACTTGTTCTTTTTCAAATGTTTACATATAGTAAATAATCAAGAATAAAGTGGTCTTTTGGTATTTATCTTTTGTTACAGATTTAGGTTAGGTATTCTGTGACTAAAAGATGGGAATAAAATTCTATTAGAATAATGATAATTGCTTTAATAAATGTATATATATATATATAATATATATATAATAAATGTATGTATATATATATATATATATATATATATATATATATATATATATTCACACACTATGTGATAGCAGAGGAAAATGTGAGGTCAAATAAGATTATTTTGTGATAAACCATATAATGTGGAAATAGAAGAAAGACAATGTGAAGAAATCAGTTAAATTATTTTATGATAGTCCATACAATAGACAAAGGTAAGACTGTTATGCAATCCTTCCTTTTTGGACTTTTTTTTTTTTTGTAACATTGCCTCTTACCTGCCTCTGCTTACTCATGAATCTATAATATTCTAATTTTTTTACTAGAATTACCTCCTTAAAAATTAATCAAAACTATACTTGAAACTTATAAAAAACGTATATACATAAGAAAACAAAAACATGAACATGATAAATAAATGTAAGATAAAAAATAATTAATCAAGACAATCTGCTCAAGGGAACTTTTTTTTTTTTGGTCAAATCAGAGGCCAGTTATCTTTGGTTTTATCTCTTATACTCACTGCACCAATACAACAATCTTTTTCATTTCTCATTCATTGTAATTTTTGTATATGCTCAGATTCCAACAGTTCTAAAGTTTATACATATTTCCTTCTAAACATTGTAACTGTCCCCTTTCCTACATTAAGAAAAAAAATACTCTTCCAGATACACATCAAATGTCATGTCTGTGGACCATTTCTAAAATCCTCTTAGTCCTCTTTGCATTTATTCTAGCACTTCCATTATCATCTTGTTTATTCTTCCAGTAGATTCACTACACATTCAGAAGATAAGGCTATTCCTTAAAGATCTTTAGATTCCTACATGATCTACTATGCTAGACACACAGATTATTTAATTAATTTTTGAATTGAATTAAATCAAAGGACATTTTATATAACTAATTGTTCATTCAATTGATTGTATATGGGGATGGGAAAAATGTAAAGTGAATTCAAAGATGAATTTAAGAAAGTGAACAGTCTTAATATGTCTAGTAAATGATTTGAGGATGGGAAAAGATATGATTCAAGTAGGAGATTATGAATCATTAAGAGAGAACAAGCATACATTTGTATAAGAACTTGACTTTCTTTCTTGGTTTCACCGATAACAGTACAAATAAAATATGTAATATATAACAGAGGGAAGCATTGAGATAGGTATTTTTATTTAGATGCAATATCCTTTATAATCATAGCATTTTACAGATGTAAGGCCCTTCAATAATTATTTGGCCTTATCAAAAACAAATATTTGATATCATTTTCTCCAAGGAGAAGAACATTTTCCTCATTATTTTCTCCAATAATTAATGAAAGCATTAATTTCCGTATGTTTTATTAAGCTTCAGGAACTAACTACTTTCATTTTTCTCTTCCTCATCATCTGCTCAACAATAAACTCATCGCAATTAGGACAATATTATTCTTCATCATTTTACTAACAATTATGCATTATATTTATCTTGATTTATATAAAATTAAATCATAAATGATGCTTATGACCTGTCTTATATAAGAAATTATTCAAATTAATTAACATTAATATATTACTTTTATTTTGGTTATGTAGATGCTGCATACCAATTTAGTTGCAAATGACATGGAATGTGATACTAGCAAATTTATTTTAAAATAAGACAGCAATCACAATTAGCAATTAATTTACCCAAGGAATTACACGTTTACTGTTTCTTTGATTGGAACTTTTATAGGAAAATTTAGTAGAAGCTTTTATCATAAATAATGTTTATATTATTGTACTTAAACTGCACGTATACTTTTCAAGTTAATGAATACATGATTAATGTACAACTTTCAGTGACATCATTTTCATATAAGAAGCCATAAGAAATAGTTTTTTTTTTTGCCTGAGCTCTTCCCTTAAGCAATATAATCTTGCATTCAGACTTGTAGTGATGGTAGGAATGAAGTGTGCTGAAAGAAGATATACATTGACCTTTTTGCAGAAAATTTACATTTTGTAGTTAATGGGTGCTTAATGGAGAAATAGCATAGTTAATTATAATGTACAAATGAGTAGAGCATTCTATTTGAAACGTATTTATCTGAGGTGATTTTTTTTTTTTACCTGCCTTCAGAATCCAAAGAACCAAGCAGGATTTCTTGTTCTATTCTTCATCAATTCTATTATCTTGAAAAAAATTATTCACTTATTCTAAATTTTAGATTTGTCATCTACAAATTAAAGATGATAATAATAAATAGATAGCAGATTGCTACATATGATGGGAATACCATAAACTAGTAACTATTATTTTTAAGATACTGGGGTAAAAAGGTAGAACAACTGAAATTATTTGTGTGTGAGAATACATGACAATCCTTTAACTAGGAATGTCAATATATTTTCTTCCTTGATAATTTGCCAAAAATAGAAAACTATTAGATTGTATCAGTTAAAATCTTCGATTACTCTCTTTTCTGTGTAAACTTGAACTGTACTATGTTCCAGGCACTAGAGTAACTAACTATTAGATATATAGTGATCCTTGCTCTCTTCAAGTGTACAAGTAGTGAAACAAGACAATGATTAAAAGAACAAGTATACATATAACTGTAATTTTTAGAAAGTATCACAATAAAATATACAAATTTGTAAGAGACATTATAACATGTTTGATTTGAAATAGTTGGGAAAGGTCTTCTATAGGAGGTAACAAGATGGTAACTGAATTAAGAGTAGACATCTAGGGAAAGTAATGGAAAGAGGGTAATACATCTGGGGGTATTTTCAAAATGCTATCTTATTGTTCTGTGGGGAATTGATTAAAGAAGTAAGGGCAGAAGGAGAGAGAGTAGCTGGCAGTATAAATTGAGAGAATGGCTGTACTGGAGATTATTTTTAGGTAGTACAAACGAATTAAGCCACTGATAAATAGAAATTTAGAGTGAATGATTAAGGATGATTAACAGTATTTTGAGTTTGATAGAACCAACATTTACTGGTATAATTTTTGAGAAAACATTGTTAAACTTTAGAAATGATAAATGAAAATTCATGTGAGATTTTAAGTGAAAATAACAAATAAGTTGATATTAATTATGGAATTCAAGAAATAGTTCTCTACTATTTATATAAATTTGGGAATAATCAGTATATAGCTGGCAGAAAACCAAGGAGCAGCCATAAGTGTCCTAGATGATCAGGAGACAGCAGGGGCTGCAGAAAGCAAGAAAAATATACATTTCATAAAAGAAGAAATGGCTAATGGTGACAACTCTAGAATTTTTACATAGGAGAACTTTAAAAAAGGCATCAGAGTCATATAATTGGAGGCAGAGAGGGGCCATTTTTATTTAGAGTATATATGTTCATTTACTGTGACTTGAGGCAGAGTGATGAAGACAATGGCAGGGGCTGAAATTTCCCCAAGTTCTCCCTTGTTATGATATCTTGTCCTAAATTTGGATTATAGTTCTAGATAAATAAGGGCATGTTGATATTTAGCAATAAGAACAACATTAAGTATACTCTAGACCAGTTTCAGTGCAATGTTGGGACATTAACCAGATAAAAGGTAGGATGAAAAATGGCAAGAGGTGAAAATTGAAGAAAACAACTGTCACTAATTTTTTAATAGACATTTATCTCCGTAGACTCTTACGAGGTCAATGGACAATTTTTGTTGCTATTGTTACAACTTTTAGTTTTAAGACATTTTATCAAAGGGGCAAATGAGATTCAGAGAAGTAAGATTACTTGTCCAAAGCAACTTAATTTTTGGTGTATAATGTTTATTTTAAATTTATATCAATCAGGATATGTTTTCAGTTGGGCAGTGTTAAAAAGAAATAGATTGTTTTAGACTGCATTTGTCTGGATTCATTTGGTATAACTTGAAATTTTAATTCAGAACAGTGAACACTAATAAACAAATATAGAAAAAGTGAAATTGACATACAAATATATTCTGAAATTATATTTTTGTTTCATGTTTTTGTACTTTTCTAATATGGTGATTATGCTGTGTTATTAAATACACTGACATTTACAGTTAAAAACAATTTTTTGTACATTTTTCACACTACTTAAATATGAATTAGATTGAGGAATGTTAGTGAAAAATAATAATATAATTTATATCACAGTTTTTGATATGGAAGATCTGAACCATTGTAAGATCCTTAATTTTAATAGTAGTTCATGATTAAAGTTATACGAACATACATGTAGATAATGTAGTTAAATAATGTTATCCTGAATTGTTTGAGAATGCAATGTATTACTTAATAGATATGCTGTATATATAATGCATATAAAAAACTTTCATAGATTTAATTTAAAATAAATGATAAGTAATACTATGATTCATCATTATTGTGAGCAATTATTTGAAATTCAGGTTATGAGACATTTCATGAATAGTATCAAGCTAATAATTTTTGCCTTTAGATGCATGACTTTCAATGATTTTGAGGCTGTTAGTTTCTCTGCATCCTCTCAGAGTAAATTTGTTTGGATTGTTTGTCTCTATAAATGTCTTCTAAAACTATGTCTTCAGCTCAATTCTTTCTTCTGAGTTCTAGGCATTCATTTCTGTGAGGACTTGTTTCTTATTCAATATTCTGTTACCATTTTAAACACAGCATTTTAAAATTGTAAAATATTTGACCACAAAACAGTTTTCCTGCCTTATTTCTTGTGTATGCCAAAGAGACTACTTTTCTTGTAGTTTTTACATGCATTAAACCTGAAAGATGTATTTGTCGCTCTAGTGTTTTATTTCTCCACCAAGTTCTATTACTTTCCCTTTGTAAAATCTCACAGGTTTGACTATTTTGCTCTATTTCCAAAATGCTATATTGCTTACAGTCATTTTCATAACTATTGCATTTTATTCTACCTGGTTTTGTGCCTACAAAACTCCCCTCTACAAAATATTATATGTTAGAATATTCTTCCTAAATAAACCTCTCTCTTCTTTTGAATAAAATCTCATTCTCTTTAGAATAACATTGAAACCCTTTACTTTCACATGCAAAGTCCATAATTGACCTGCCTGAATGGAGATCCTTATACCAACCCATCATTCACTTATACAAATGCTTTACTGGATTAAAAGTAAATGCCAAAAAATGGCAAATTTAAATTGTACTGGCAGTTCACTTGATTATTCCAATTAATGAAAATGTATTCCTTAGGGTGAGATAATTTAAGATCTATGAAACTATTGTTGGTGCCAGCACTTTAGCATCTTGCCATACTGAGTGATTTCATGGCTTTAAACAAAACTATTGTCTTGGTTGGTTTACCCAAAGGAAAACCTAGGATTTAGCCAAATGAACAGCAAAGAAGGATACTTTTGACCCTATAAGATTTTTTTCACCTTGTTTTATAACTTTTATATTTGAATATAGACTTAATGCTAGTATTTGTATTAATCTTCAGTGTTTTAGGGAGATGAAGTCATATGGATCTAAAACAAGCTTTTAGAGCAAGAAGTTTCAGATTTTTTTGGCCTACATGAGAAGTGGTAGCTTACAGGTTTTCTGTGTAAATTTAAATTTTTTTCTCCTGAGAGTAATCCTATAATTCACACAAAGCAAAGATAATTACCTGTGTTTTATAGTAAAGAGTGACTCAAACAGTAAACTGGTTTACTGAGAAGTAAAGCACTGTTGGTGTCCAAGGAAAGCACAGTTTGGGATTGGAGCTCTCCTGCGGTTCATTCAGTGTGACATGAAGGGTTCAGTTTGAAAGGTCTGCTGCCCAAGACATGACTTAGAATGGGCTATCTTTCATTTGGAAGGAGTATACTTATTTTAAAATTGTAAAATCAAAGTGAACAAAAGTGCAATCGCTACAAGTTCTATGTGGTGCTCAGCAAAACTATACCAGTAATTCGGCACATTTTCTAGTTTTCGGGGAAATGCATTACAATGCTATGCATTTCACTTCCACTAATCTTGAGTAAAAAGTGTGCTCTGCAGGTTATCTTTTTGTTTACTCTTCTTTATACATGAGAAATGTCATACTCAATAAATGCTGCAAGTGTCATATTTCAGAAACTTAGTTTATTTAGTAGAAAAAAGTATTCACTAGAGAAGGGTTTTAATTTATAACACTCTGAATGAATTTAATTTGATTTTAGAAAGCTGAATTTAAAGAGATTTTATAAAATATCTGTTTATGCACTTCATACAGGAGGCAATTGAAACCCAAGGAGGTTTATGTTATGAAATTACAGAACTAAGATTTAAGTTTAACATTCCTTTTTTTTTTTTTTAATTTCAACTATAGCTTACTCATGATATTCAATGGTCTTCCAGTGTTGAAAAAATATTTTAAAATAGTAATATTGTTTTGGTGTTTAAAAGTAGTTTCTTATTCATGGTTATTCTGCAAAGTGACAATTTTGAGGCAAATAGACAAAAATCAAACCAAACAACAACAATTTTGGGTTAATATTTTGAATGGCCAGAACTGAAATGAAAGGTAAGAATATCAATGGCTGAGTAAGGAACAACATAAGATGAAGTAAAATTAAGTAAAATGAGATTTCTTACCACTAATGACTAAGAATAGTTACATGACATAAAATTAAATTTATACAAAAGTTTGACATTGTTTAGTATAGAAATAAATATATTAAATATTTATTAATGTATTCAGTTTCTAAATAGACAAATAAAACATACATATTTATAATGCAAATAACAAATTATTTTGTAGGCAAAGTGTGTATAAGCTTAAAAATATTTGAATAAATTGAACTAGAATAAGTGGGTTTAGCTACTAAATAATTAGCTCCCTATTGTTTATAATATATGAAGTAGAAAAATAATTTAAACTAAAATTATTTTAATTTTAAGAAATATACAAAGAAAAATATTCAGGTAGGGAGAAGTCCTTCAATATAAGAAAAAGAAAAAATCTGATAGAACTACTATAACCTCAAGCGTTGAACATTAAAAAGATACTTTTTTGTACCTAGAAAAATAAATGAAAAGTCAAATTGCTGCCTCTCTGCACTAGAGAAAATAAATTCAAATGTTTTTAATCTAACAGATTGATAATTAAAAGACCTTATGGCAAGATTGATTCTAGAACCCTCTCCCAAAGTATCTTTTGCTAAACTTCAGTCTAGTTTCATGTTGATTTTATAATAAGCTTCTCCCTTGTTTTAAAATTTTTCTTAAATTCTTTATTTACAAAATGATGCTATGTAATATTTTATAATCACATAAAATTTCATATTTCTAAATTTATTTTTTAACCTTTGGGTTATTTCACTTTCATTATATTGTATTTTCTAGTCTAGTGTTGATTGTCCTTTAAAGATAATTCTCCTTGTATTGCTTGGAGATCTTTTAAGAAAAAAACTAATGGTCAATTTAAGTGGAGTTATTTCTGGCTAAATTTTATTTTTATCTATTCACTTTTTATTCTGCCCTGCAGAGATGATCACATTTGTTAATCTTGCAAACATTTTAAATTATTCTTAAGCAGAAACTGTTTAGAGTGAACAACAAACAAGTAGCATTATAAAGGGACTTTGCAATTTGCTAATCTCTTTCACATGCATTATCTCATTGAATCCTTGCAAAATCTCTTGAGGTAGGCATTGTGATTCCTGCTTTATCAAGAAAGAAATTGAAATCTCAAAAGTTTTATGACTTGCCCAAGGTCACATCAAATGTTGAGAGGCAGAGTCAGGAAATGACTTCAGGTTTTCTGGTTCTTAGTTTATGTTTCTGTAAGCATAGCAATCATGAAAATATACCTTAATATTGTCAGTAATTGCTTTGGGTCCCCATGTGGCTTTTCTATTTTAGTTCTCAGTCTTCTCTTGTTAAAAGACAAAAAACAAAAAACAAAAAACAAAACAAAAAAAAAACAACCAAAAAATAACTTTGGGCTTAGGTAAGAAGAGATTTTATTTGAAAGCATTATTGCAAGAGAAAGAAAGGGGCTATTGCAATATGGGGAGGCAGAGAAAGAGGGTAACTATTACAATAGGAGGAACATGTAAGTATGTCAAAGATTAGGTCAACAGGGCTTATCTTTTGTAAGAAAGAGTAACCAAGGCTAAACAGATGGGATTTGAAAAGTAGGATGAGCCACTGCGGCTTGAGTGAGCAGTGGATCAGTGACCTCTTCACTCTGAGGTCAGTCTCTTCTCCAGAAGAGCCTTTGAGAAGGGGTTGTGTGCTTGCTCAGGCTGAAGCTGGGTTAGAGGTCAGCAGCCTCGGGAAGGACAGGACCTGAACCTATATTTGCTTAACAAGCATTTTTGTTTCAATTGATCAAGAAGGACAAACAATTTTGCTAGTCAAAGAATGGAAATTTGGAAGGACTGTTGTGTCTGGCTTTGTTAAAGGGCAACAAGGGAGTATCTGTGAGTCTACGGCATATGGGGGAGGACCACTTTTTGTAGTCAGCTGTTTCCAGAACCTGGAAGAGTAGGGCGATTTTTTAACCATTGCTCTTTTCCAGGATCATAAACTCCAGTATATTTTAGCAATTCACTCTTCTCATGTATAAACATTTTTTTGTCTGAGAAGAAAATACTTGGAACATAGAATTTAATATGTAATGATAATATTATATATATTTTTATTATCTATGAACACTGCAGTGATTAGTATATAGTAAGTGCTGGAGGTATCTTAGCTTAATAATTATTTTTCTTTATGGCCCAAACTATAAACAATAATAATGATGATAATAATGAAAAGAAAATTTATACTGCACATGTAGAGCTTGCTTTATTTAATTATTGCTAAAATGCTATAGGTAATTACAATGATTTATATTCAATTTGCAGATTCAGAAATAGAGGCTTAGAACAAGTCAAGTCATGGGATAGCCATATAACTCAATAATTTGTGCAATTAACACATTGCATCTAAGTTGTATTATCAGAAGAGAACATTGATTTAGGCCAGAGAAAGGAGAAACAATGTCACACTTTAATATTTCTTAAAATTCTCATTTCTTGGTTCTGAGCTTCCTGGGAAGACAAAATTATTTTAATTTGGTCCTTATTTCTTCATTTCCAGTTAAATGGTTTTGTGTTCTGTAAATATTTTATAATGTAATTAAGGATAATAATATTAACTAATATTTATGTAACATTTACTGTGTGTCAGTCACTTTTCTAAGCATTTTATTTGTATTAACTCATAATTATTTCACCTTATGCCATCTGACCCTTAATTTATACTCAAACATGACACAACATTTCCTCATTATTTTTCAATGAGGAAAATATAAGCAAAATCAGCTACCACAAAACATCTTTAAAGAAAATAATGAATATATACTCCTAGTCTGAATACACTATTGTCATTATCTATTTACAGTTTATATTTTACATACTTTTATATGATTAATTCTTGCTTACCTGTAGTTTGAGAAATTGAATATGCATAGAATTAGCATTTAAAGAACAGTTAATATGTGGAAAGTTTAAGTGGTAAAAAATATGCAAATGGCAAAATGCTGAGAGTAAAAATTCAAAATATAGTAGAGTTTATAAAATTACAGAGATAGGAAAATATACAAGAAAAAAAATGGCATGGATGAGAGTTCTGAGGCAGAAATTTAGATGTTTATTATTAGGGATAGGAAGCTGTGTACTCTGCTGGGAATAAAAACAATTTTACACAGCTAGAATATAATGATAAAAAACATTATATCAAATTATTACATGTATTGACTAGGGGATTGTTACCTTACAGTTTTATTGTTTTCTTACTTCAAACTTCAATGATGATTTATTGAATCTTATTTATCTGAACTTGGCAATATCTCAGGGAAATCTTTGTGCATCAATTATCGATTTGATCACTGTGGTATTCTTGACATTTCTGATGATTTTAGTTCCTTTCAGCTCCTTGAACACTTCTTCTTGCTATTATATGTCCTCTCTGTAATTTCGTTTTTGGAATCCTACTCTCTGATCAGTACATTCTATCATTTTGGATCACTCCTTTGTTCTTTGATCTCCTTGGAACTCAGATCCATCTATCCTACCTCATTTTTATACTCTCTCACCTCTGTTCTTATCCGGGTCAAAGACCCTGGACAATTGCGATAACATGAATTACAGTATCATATAGGCCAATATGGTACATATAGTAGTATAAAGATCATTATTAACTTTTCTTCCAGTTCTAATTTTTCATTATTCTAAAGTTTCATAATTAAGTTTAAATCATGGGGAAAATGTGGATCCAAGGAGATGATTTCCCAGAGAGAGAAACAGAGCAAGGCACTGACTGAAACAGCAACCCACTTTCATTTATGATTGCATGAGTTAGTACCTCTAATAAACAGTGCTTATTTTGCTTAAATTCAGGGCACATTATTATCTCTAATCGTGGCTTTTACTTGGGCTAAATACATGATGTTTTTTTCAATGATGTGTACTACAATAATACTGAACTTTTATATATAAAATAAGATATCTATCAATATCTGATATTTGCTTAATTAGGCAATATTTTCCTAATTTATGCCATTTTTTAATGCACTGGAGATATGCATTGCTTTCAAATTTCTGAAAGCAGCTTTAACATTATGCAACTTCAAGTACAAACTTAGAACTCTCAAGTGAAAGGCTAACAGAAAATTGAATCACTAGTTATAAGACCCACATTTTGTAAAATACAGTGGTGACTTCTTCCTGTGTCCTACTCACATTCCCAAGTTCTGGCAACAGTGCTCTGTTTTGGGAGGGATGGAAATTCGTGCAGTCATCTCACATAATTTTTCCTTTGTCTGACAGTGCTGCCAGCCAAGGAACTTATTAATGCCAATCATCATGGCAATTGTTAAAAACATAGAGCCCTGTCCAGTTAGAACTGGCCGCAGACCACCACTTCATTTCAACAACATGCAGAAGTTTTCAACTTTCAAAGGGTAATGTGTGTTTTAATTAATGTTTAAAGAAATAGGAAAATTTCAGGATCAAGATAAAATTACATTAGTTTATTTATTAACATTTATAGTGGGACCACCATAATTCTGCACAACTAGAGTCATAATTTTTATTGTTTTGGACATTGAGGTTTCTTTGGATATTGAGTTTTTTTGTTGTTGTTATACACCTTAAGATTTCTGATGGTACAATATATCATAATAATCAGTTTGTAATATAATTATCAGTTTAGAGTTGTATGCTAAGGGTAAAATCACAGATTTTAGTTCATAAAGGTAGTATGAGTTAAACAAATGAATATTTCCCAGACCTAAGGAACATATAAATAAGAGTAAGTCGGTATATTTGGCACACAAACTGGCATCTGGGGTAATCCTGTTACTCAATGCAAAAAGGAAAAGAGCTTGTTACTGAGATGTGTAAGATGAAAAGTCATTTTTCATCTGGAAAGTTTGGCCAGTTAATGTCTGAATTATCTAACAGAGGTAAAGGAGCCCTGTCAAGATTTGACAATAAAATTGCATTTACTTTTTGAATTTCAATAAATTAACCTTGGGTGAATTATTAAAAATATAGCACAAATAAAATAATAAAACATTATAGAAGTATAAGAGTTTATACACTTCAACTTAGATTTTGTTCCTGTAGTAGCATGCATGGAAGGAATAAAAAAGTAGATGATATATTCAAATATTTATTAAAACTGTTTTCTTTTATAAATGTCCTACTTTACATATACCACTAGGTATAATTAGTAAAGTTGTATAAATAATAAAGTAGGTCAACATTTTTTAAAAAGAGTATAGTATAAAATATATACATTGAATAAATCAAAATATGCAAACACCATAAAAAAATTTAATACATAATTTCATTAGTCCTTGAAAAATTTTTGCTATGTAGTCATTATTCTTCTATACATATGGATCTCAGTGATGATGAAACAATAAAACATAATAGAACACCCAGAAAACAAAGAATATGAATCTCTATATAAAACATTTTTATTAGAAGCTTTTACTCTATCCTTTATAGTAAACTTAGTCATTGGTCTGCTTTCTCTTGAAATTATAACAGTCTCATAGTTCTGAGGTAGGTGAATAACTGTTGAAAAGAGGAAGAAGCAGTTTAGGAGAATTTCCTAGTTAAAAATGTTCCCTCTTCCACTTTCACAGTGTCTTCTATGACTGTTTACATTTGCATATCTGCAATATGTTCAAATTGCTCAAATGCTTCTTCTCAATGAGCTCTACCATAAGCACAGTATTTTTCATCATAATGTTGACCTTTCTTACTTTTCCAGCTCCACTGTACCGTTATACTATTATATTTTTATAACCCTTATTAATTGTAACAGTATAAAATTTGTTTTATTGTTTATAGTTCCTTCTTACCTTCCACTAGAATGTAGGCTGCATGAGGGCAGACAGCCTTTAGATTTGTGCCTGGAACATAGTAAATACACAATAAGTACTTTAATTCACATGACTAAAACTCTAAAACTCACCCCAGACTTACTGAAATAAATTTCTGGATAAAGATTCTGGAGTTCTGTCTTTAACCTCGGTTGTCCTCAATGATTCTTAGTCACAATAAAAATTTGTAAATTGTGTGTCTTAAAATTAGAGAACTGGGTGGAATGCAAATATACATCTTTTGAAAGGTATTATGATGACTCTTGATATATACTATCTTCTTACCCCCATTAGTTCGGTGGATATTCAATGAATGCAATACTTTTGTACCAAGATGGGACCTAGTACTAAGATCATGCTTGTTTCTGACACTTAAAATGTGTTGCTTCTTGCTCAAACTGTCATTTGTAGCATTCAGAGATAGTAATAGCATAAAGGTTTTAGCGTGTAGAGTTTAAAAAGTATCAAAGATCAGTTGGCTTATCTTAAAAAATACATACATATGTTGATAGTTTCAATTTCAATGTACATTTTTTATAAACAAAGATGGATTTGTGTTATTGTATGTTACTTCAGTGTATTATATGTTGCTTCCATGGTGGATAGGGGAACATAATTCTGGCACCACAGTCTAAAATATTATCTTGCAGATGTGTTTCGTGGTCTGGAATCTGAATTTTCTATTTGTTGCCAAATATTTTTATTCTGATAACAATAAAACTGAATTATTAAACACTACTTATGATTAAGTCCAATTTATTACCCTCTTTAAGCATACAAGGGACCTTTTTAAATGTAGGCAACAATTGTGTCTTAGTTTCTTTTCTCTGGTGCAATCCTCAAATGCATATTAATACTATTTGATGTAATTGTGTTTATGCTGTGATCTGTGCTTTTGGAGTAATAGTCTTGTCATATATTTTTATGGCAAAAAAAAAAACACAGCAAATCACATGTATAGATGGTTGGCTCATTTGATTAAGGAATATTTCTAAGCACCGGAATATTGTGGGTCATACTAAGTATGCTTTTGCATTATTGTTTTGATTCTTTAATGATTATGTTAACTTCTTAAAGCGAATAGCTTCATTACTCATTCAAACTTTTCATCCTTCATTATTAAATATTTCTTAATCACCAACTATGTATGGGCTGAAGCCCAGCTATGTGAATATAAAAAGGTGAATAAGATAAACCAGTTCCCTGCTGTTATAGAACTTACATTGTAATATTGGTGTAGTACATACTATTGTGGTATATATTTGTCCATTATATGAGAAAGTAACTTTAAGATGATAAACAAATAGAAATAACAATAATATCTTCCCTCCAAAAAAAAATTCAATTAAAGAATTATTAGAGACAAGAGTAATGGATACCCTCATCAAATATAGGCAGTAGTAAAATAGCAAGAACTCAATAAAACACAAGTTGTTAGGCATATATATTTTTAATATTTTACTGTAAGTAATTTGGTAATACAGTTGTCCCTCAGTATGTTTGGGGCATTGGTTTCAGGACCCCTGTGGGCTCAAGTCCCTTAGATAAAATGGTGTAGTATTTGTATATATTCCATGTACATCCTCTCATATACTTTAATTCATCCCGAAATTGCTTATATTACCTAATGCAATGTACATGCTATGTAAATAGTTGTTATACTCTATTGTTTGGGGAATAATAACAAGAAAAAAAGTCTTTACATGTTCTGTATAAAGCAACTATCATAGGCCTAACTACATACAACACAGTAACAATGTAACATTAAAAAATATATTTCAGTCCACCATTGGTTAAATCTGTGGATGTGGAATCTACAGATACAGAGGGCTGACTGTATATATATAAAGCCCTCAAAAATACCTCATACTATCAGAATCAATTTTCTATTTTTAGAATTTACATATAGGCTATAATGAGAGAAATGTGCAATTATTGGATTGGAAAAGGTGTTTGTTCCATCCTTGAAAATAGTCTAACTATTTAAAAAATATAATACTCAAGAATAAGAATGTTTTAAGTAAATTATGCTAGGTCCACATAATTCAATATTGTTAATTTATTTTCAAATTGTATGCCATGGTTTAAGATTGTGAGACTCTTGATTTTGCCACATGGTTTTAAACAAAACAATTGTTAGGATTTAATATAAAATTTTAACTGAAAAAATAAGATCTAGCTAAAAAAATAAAAATTTTTCATACATGCAATTAAAAGTGTGTATGGATCTATACAAAAATGATAATAACAATTTCTGAGAATGCTTGTATTGCTTGGTTTTAAAAGTTTGTTTCAAAATTTATCTAGAAAGCTAAAACTTAAAAAATAAATAAAATGTTAACTATTGGAATTAGTAAGTAAAATCTTTAAAACAATGCAAAGCAAATATGTTGAATAATTTATACAATTTTCCTATCAAATTATATTACAGTGTAAATTGTTTCATGTTTAATTTTACAACATGATTGTTTAAGGTAGTTTTGCAAACTTTCCAAGACCTAACTCATTTCCCCCACCTTCATTAAATCTTGTTTAGATTATTTTCCTTTGAAGCACCAATCTTATCACCATACTTGTAAACCTCACTTTATTTTCACCACATTAGTGCAGTTGACAGTTATCCAGCATAACTTCCATTAATTTCATAAAATTTTAAATATTTTATAAATTATTTTACTTTCTTTTTGAAGAAGTATTGCTTTATATTTGTTTATGTTATAGAATGTTACCTAAATCCCAAATTGTCTAGGTTAGCCCAGTAAGACATAACCTATTTAATCTCATAAATGTAGGACTCAGATTATAGGTTACTGAAAAATATTTCTTACAAATATTTTATCTGATACTTGTGTTTCTGAAATTGCTGCTCTTAGCTTCATATTATAATATATAATTATTGTTGCTAATTATGAGATTAGTTTTTTCTGTATTTAGGAGCAGAATTTAGACCCCAAATCAGTAAATATAAGGAAACAAATATATTTTAAAAAATTTTTAGGTAAAACTTGCTAAATATCATTGCCACATATAGATTATGTTATTAATCAAAGCTGAGTAAAAAAACCAGAGTGATAATGGCTTTTGTAAGAGAATTAGGAAGTACTTTATACTTGTCAAGGTTGGTGGCTGAGCTAGATGATCTTATTCTATAATTTCATGAGTTTCATTGATTTTTATATGAAGATGAGCAAGATCCTAAAATCAGAGTTTTTAATCAATTTGTGGGTTCTACCAACCTGCTTATTCCAGTCTATACAGAAGCATCATCAACCCCTATTTATTTTTTATGGAATGATTTTTTTTTCTTAAGCTCTTACTTTCTAATATTATTCCACTAAATGTGAACAATAGAAACTAGTTTATTTCATTTTTAATTCATCATAGACCTTTGCCTTACAAAGAGGGAATTGTTGAATGGAGAGGATGTTGTTTTATTATTGATAAAATTATTTGATTACAAGCTACAAATGAGAATCCTACAGTTGGAGGGTATTTAATTTAAGCTCCACTTGAATAAATGAGTAAATCAAGATACTATATTTCTGATTCTTTTAAGTAGCTGACTAAGGATTTACTACTAATTCCAAAAGAGATAACATGGGTGGCTAAATTAACAATGTGAATAATCTTTAGTTTCTTTTTTCCACAGTAAAGGTTCAATTAACCTTTGCCCCTTCTGTTTGATGATGAATGCTTTATCTACCCTGAAAAGCTAGTATCTTCGTTAGCATCATCATCATTTCTTAAATGGCCTCTACTCTTAGATGTCAAATTATTTAGAATCATTGAAACACATTTTTAAAATATCTAGAAAAAAAAACCTAATTACATAAAAAGCATCTTACCAGAATTCTTCAAAGTTTAACATACTGCTTAATGAACTGATTTCAGTACTGTTTTCTTTAAATTTACAGTCTGACTTGGCACATGGAAAGCTGAAAATGTAATGGAATTCTGAATCTCATTGAGTTTTATGGACACAAACAGTTCATTCCATAGTGCAGGTCATAATTTCATTCTATTACCATTCATTTTGCTATATAACAAAATAATTTACAAACTAAAGTTGATGTGCTCCTAATTTCAAGAATATTAAATGAATGAAAAATCCACTGTAACAAAAGTCCTGTAGCCAAGACTGATAATTTTGTCAATAATCATAACAATCAATTTCAGTTGCTTGAGTTCACCATTTAAATAACCTTTCATTCTTGCTTTATTTTTTTTTTCTGAAGGCAATAAGTTTTTCCTTCATCTGTGAACAATGAACTTGAAGTCTCTGCCCTCATTTAGAGATAGCAATACAAATATAAAAACTATTAGTTTCCTTGTTGATAAGAATTTTCTATCCTGGTTTAAAAAAAAAGATTAATTTTTTGTTTGCTTTTGTCTCAAAACAGAATGGTTTTTCAGCTGAGAAGGGAGATAGACAGCCTATCTAATCACAATATAAAGCTTTCTGTTACATATATTTAATCTCTTTTATCCAATGACCCAGGAAAAAAAAAAAAAACTCTTACCTTGGTCAACAGGAGAGTCAGACAGATGCTACTTTAAAAAGAAAACTTCTCCGAAGTCATATAGGTGATGAGGGAGAGAGGCTAGGGATGGATTAGTGATGTTGAGCGGGGAGAGGGTTGGCTCTGATTTCTGGAAAGGCCGATGTGAGTACATAACAAACTCAACTGAGTCTATATAAATGTGGAATCCTTTATCAACTCAGAGATGTTGGCATCAATGATTTCTGTAAAATTCCAAAATAAATGAATAGATCGAATATCAGAGCCTGAACTATAAATTTAACCTAAGAAATCCTAAGGAAACCAAAGGCAGTATATGTATGGGCAATGGGAGCGGGCGAGGAGAAGCCGTAAGATGCATGAGAGGGACAGTGTGTCCAGAACCCATACAGTCTTAAGCTTTGAATTTTAAGGTATTATGGTTATAGACTTTATGTGAGATCTAGAAATATTCATTCATACTTTTGAATATTCCTAAAGTAAAATATCAACTTTTTAAAACTAATGATTTCATGATATACTTATCAGAACTCTGTTGAATAGGTAGGACATATATGATTTATGACACCATGTAAATAAATATATTACCTAAAAGTCTATTAAAGGGAATCCTGCTTTCTTACTGATTATTTTTTCTGATTTATTCTAGGGATAAGATGAAGGTATGATAATGTCTTTGTTATTTTTCTATCTCAAAACAAAAATTTTATATTTTGTCTTTTGAGAAAGTAAAATTTACACAAGTTTTTAAAATTTTTCACTATACAGATTGTTTTAATCTTCTAATCCGTGCTCCATCTCTGTGAGTTATAAAAGTTTTTTTATTACTGTGTTTATTACACATAAACAGGTAGAATATTGGTTGTATACTATTTGAGCTATGCATTCTTGTAATCACAGTTAGAAATAAGTTATATACCTATATATAACTTTATTTTTCATGTAAATAATACTAGACCATGAAGAGAAGGGACCTCTGTCACTTCTGGGCTTAATAGGTAAAACATCTGTTTTTTTACCTATTTTTAGCTTTTCTTCATGATTCTGGTCTGGATGATGTCACAATATAGCAGAACCAGCAGATCCAGTCCACAGGCTCTGAACTCTGAGATGGTGTGTAAAGGAGAGCTCTCCCAACTTCATAGATCCGAGAAGTGAACTAGAAACAAAATTCTATTGATGAGTTTCTTTGTTTCTAAATATGTTTGTCAGCATTTCATCAGGAAAACATAAATGAAGTGGATATTGAACAGAAATTCAATGTGACAGTTCAACTGGAGGCACAAAACATTACTCAGTTACCAGGGTCCCTGACCTGCAAAGTCACCTGCTGTGGGGGATCCAGCTACCTGAGGGAAGCCTAGGAGTCAGCTCTTTTCTGATCTTTTAATCTTAGTTTTCTTAGAGTCCCTGGTAATTGTGATAAACCCTTAGATAATTCATTAAATATTTAGATCTTTATTTTTGCTCATTCTTTCTTTTATTCAAAGTCAAACCTGAGATGTGCTCTTTAAAGTTTTGCCCACAACAAAGATTTCCTGTCTTCCTGAGCAATCCCTGATTGGGGAAATAGTGCAGCAGCAGTGAATCAGTACTTTTTCTTCTTTTATCACTGACTCTCGAGAGAAGATTTTCTGTGAATTCATAAGTACGGATGGAAGAAAAGGCAACAAAGTAAAGGTATTTTGTCCTGAGTGGAGGCCACCTCATGAAAGAACTTAGGTTTCCCAAACCTGCTCAAACCTGACATTACATATACCACTTCCTCTTGACAATCGAGTGTTACTTATCACCTCTAAGTTTATGGTTTGGTGAAATACATAATATTCACTTCAGGTCTCATAGTCACATAGTCTCCCATAGGTAGAGATTTAATATCTATCAACTCCGAGCCCAGTACCAAGCCAAGAGCTATTTCTTAAAAAAAAAAAAAAAAAAAAAAAGTGTATTTAAAAGTTTCTTTTAAATGTGGTTATAGTCATGTGAAGCTATTGAATGGTAAACTAATCTACCAATCTATATGTTTTTGAGGGCATGTGTTGCCAAAGGCACCATCAGCCTAAACCTCTACATTTTCTATTAGCTGAAAATAGCTTTGCATTTAACTTTACAGTAATGATACAAATTCCTTTGGAAAATAACTTATATAAGTAAAAATGTTCATTGATTTAAAAAATAAAGATTGTAATAGTACAAATAAGATATTCAACAATAGTTATTAATAACTGAATAGAAATATCTGAATATAAGTATAACTGCTTTGAGATTTATATTTGATTTTAGGCAGCAAAACTGGGACTTTTCTAAACAAACTATTTACTTCTAAATAATTTTTATTTTTACACAAATGAAGCTCAGAGGCTCTCCTAAATTAGCTTTCTTTCTCTCCCCTCTTCTCTCTTCATTAGAGCACATCTTCCCTTCAGTCCTACTTCAACTATCATCACTGGGCTCATCAATTAATAATAGAGACCAATGAGGGCAAGATTTAGTCCATGAGGAACATGGTCCCTTCCTCAGGAAGCACGCCAGTGGGCTTCTAATAAAAATATTGTGATTCATTTCTTGGTAGAAAAGTTTTCTAAGAGTTTTCACTGCTATCCTTTTTTTTTTCTTTTCTTTTTTTTTCTTTTTTTTTTTTTTGTAATTATTTTTCCAGATTCAACTGTCGAAAGTAACTCACATCAGTTTGAAATTGAATTAAATTGTTTCTAAAAGTCTACTTAGACTAGGCACTCAGATTTTCTGGCAGAAGATGAAGAATTGGACAGAATAAGTACCCTATATATCAAAATAAGGATCCTACCTACACTTTCTTGAAGTACACACTGCATTGTGATTCAAAATACCCTGAACCTTACAGACCTGCCTTTCACTTATAATCAGTTGAGCGTAGACATGTATTTAGCCAAGTGAATTTTTTAAGTCATACCTTCTCCTTCAGACATTTCATGTGCTGATAGGTTCTTCAGCTCCACATTACTTTTTCTTTATTCTTATTCTAAAGAAATCCACAGCCAACTCTGACATTTAGATTTCATAAAATTTCGATGGTAGTCAATGGGTGCATAAAAGATAAATTTTAAGGAACTGTCAAAATAAGACCAGTCATCTAAAGAATCCTTATGTGCTCTGGCAGGATAAATATAAATGTTAAGAATTTTTAATGTAAATTTTTGGAAAGCTGAATAAAATTTATAGAAAGAATATCTATTGAGAAGCCCAACATCATTCATAAGGCATTGTGACTAACATGGATCCTTCTACTAAAATATTTTTGGCATGAGGAAAGGTTAAAAATCTTTTACATCACTTTAAGATTACTTTAAGATAATTTTTTATACATAACAAAGATCATTTGGTCAGAATTTCTCAATTTAGTACACTCCACCATATTCCAAACATATTTAAGAATTGAGATGTTTATTTCAGAGGTAGACTCTTAGTTAATTGGTTATATAGCTAAAAAAAATTGGGATGCAATCTATCTGACTGGATTAATTAGGGTGTTAAATAAAGGCATTTATATTTTCTAAGACAGAAATAAGAACAAAAAAGAGGAAAAATAAAGATGGGGATCTGAAAATAAAAGGTGGATCAGTTTGAATATCATGAATAGGGATATTTCATAAATTTGATTGAAGTCTCAAAATCAGCTCAGAATTTAAGACCACACATAAATAAAGTACTAATAAAAGAAAATGGGGATTATTTAATGGAAATCTTGCAAAGTCTCCACTTAATTAGGGTACTTGGCATAAGACCATTAGGTGAGAGTGAATAAATATAATATTTATTCATATGGTTTGTTTTACCTAATTAGTAAACTATGTTATTCTGGGAAATATTGCACATTTCTGTGACAGTTGTGCGGTGCTTGCAATAATATAAAATATACTATATAGTTACAGTTTTAAAATTTAAGCTAAGAAGATAAAATTAGCATGCATCAGTTATACATGACATGTACCCCAAGGAAAACTGACAGGTCTCTTATTGTGAATTAATCACTGATAAGCTCTGGCTTACTAAAATGCGTAGGCATTATTTTAAATGAAAGTTAATGCTTTCCTGGGGGATTCAGTAACTCAGAGGTACCCAACCCCCAGGCTGCAGACTGGTAGCGGTCCGTGGCCTATTAGGAACCAGGTCGCACAACAAGAGGTGAGTGGTGGGTGAGCGAGCAAGCAAAGCTTCATCTGTATTTGCGGCCACTCCCCAGCACTAGCATCACTAACAGCTCCACCTCAGATCATCGTGCATTAGATTCTCAAAGGAGCACCAGTCCGTGGTGCCAAGAAGGTTGGGGGCCGCTGCTCTAAATGCTATTTCTGGGGTTGGTGTTATATATCAGGTTCCCTGGTCATGAAGAAAGAAAATTTACCACCATGCTTGCTTTCTGAGGACTGTTCATTTAAGGATGAAGAATGATCGCTAACATCTATGTAACCACTTAGCTGAAGGGTCTGAGACAACCATAAACTTATTACCATTGAGGCTATCCTAGGAAGACACTGATTCTGAAGCATTTATTCAAACATTCTAGAAAAAGGAAAGACAATCAAAGACTATAATAATAAACAGTATGTGTGTGTGTGCACAAGTGATTTATTCAAGAGAGCAGTTACACTTGATCATACATCTTTATTCTAGTTTTGCTTATTAAGAGTATTCATTGTGGGGAAATCCTTTATTACTCATAGGATGCAAGAAAGGGTAAAATAAATGAACATATTACAGTGATATACTTGGGTCTTAACTAAAACTAGAAGCAGCATGACAGATGTTACTGGAATTCTATATTCATCTCTCCTTTTTGCCTTTCCTTTTATTTTAGGCCTTACTTTTTCTCACTGAAGTTTGACTTCTTCGATGTGTCAAAAACAAAAAAAGGGACTGATAGCATCTTTCTTTTAAATCTTACTATTCCAAGCTGGATAAAGGTTGTTTATAAAAAAGAATTTACACAATATTCTAGAATCTTAGATAATATGTGACTCCTTTGATAGGTGAAACACTCAGATATAAATAAATTTAAGTGGTTAAGTTTACATTGTCCCCTTACTCATTAATTAAGTTAGAATAGTTAGATGTATATTACAGCAATATGGAGTATTGTTTGATTGTTTCTAGTTAGTTTAACTTTCTTTTGAAGATTTAGTACCTTGCAGAGTTAGACTCCGTTGTGTGAAATTGCATGCTAAATATAAACACATTTTACAAACATGGTACAGATATGCATATGAATTATCACTAATCCTTAGAACAATCTCTTAGGTGGGCATAATTATTTTTGTAGTACATGTAAGAAAACAGATTCAAATATTTTAGGTGGTTTTCCCAAGTCCACATAAGGTAGAGTAGTGCTTGTACAACTTTTTGTGCTTTGCTGTATCATCTTCAGTATTGCTCCCCTAAATCTAATACCTGAAAAAAAAAATTATGTAATCACTGTTTCTACAAAGTAAGGTTAACAGGACTGATACAAAATTTCATACCTCATAATTGTAAATTCTCTTGAAATATATTCTTCTTTAATTTATATTGATACCCATATATAGTTCCTTCAATATTCATTTCAACTAATTTAAAATCCAGAGCATACCATGCTGTTTCAGAGGTCACTGCAAATACATGTCAGTTGGCTTAACTAATGAATAAATCCACTCTGAAATAGCCTTGACTCCTAACCATAGATTATTTTACTTCATTAGAAGAGATTAACATAAGCTTTTATTATAATTACTTACATTATTAACATGTAACTGATTAGCTGTACAAATATCAAAAGATTATGTCTACAAAATATATTTTGAAAAGAAATTAGCAACAACACATATACAAAGATCATAATGGGAAAATTTACTATTAGGAGAAAATTGTCTTGAGTTAATAATTATAATTTCCAACATAATTTTATAAAAGGCAACTGAAAAAATAAAATAAACATAGGATTATGATAAGAGGAAGAGTAGTATGATTTCATTAATAAAACTTTCCCAAAGAATTAACTTTATCATTATTTTCTTTATTGAGAATAGATTATATTTTTTTTAAGTAAAAGATCAATTAACAAAGACATTTATGTTTCTTCCAAATGAAATACATGGTTTATTTTAGAAAAACAACAACAACAACAACAACAACAAATTTTGTTGTTTCAAGAAAACCAAGACATTTTTGGAAAATTAGGTACTTTGATAAGAAGTAATATTAATATATAACATTTATTGTTCACTGCCATTTACATATATATGATATATATAGATATAAGACAGTATCCTAGACATAGACAATATCAATTTTACATATATGCATGTGTATTTATGTATTGTCACCTTACTGCAGTTTACTGTACAATGAAGAAAAGCTGAAGGCAATCTGCTGGAGAATATTCTCGCTCAGGGAGACTGGTTTTTTTGTTCTAGTCAGGTCTTCAACTGATTGGATGAAGCCCACATATATTATCGCAGGAGCTTGCTTTACTCAAAGTCTACTGATTTAAATGTTAAGAAGTCTTTGGGGGATAATTTTAATGATCCAGGTATCTTTGCAGATTAGAAGCTGGTATCAGTAAAACTTGAAGCATTGCTTCCTCCTTTTCTTAATGAGATGACATTGGCAAATATTTCTTGAGGGCTGCTCAGTACTGGGCATTTTACTGAGGGCTCCAACAAACAAAATAATTAAAACTCATTACATTGATCTAAGGGCTGAATATTTTTAGGACCATTATTTTTAAAATAGCTTTTGCATTGTTTAAATATTGAAGACCTTTCTAAAGAGCTTTATTGCTTCTTGTATGCCACCTTTTCATTTATGTTCTTCTCTCTAATATATATTTTAATATTTTTAAAAACTGCTAATGTCATATGAGAACACCCTCACAGGAACATCCAGAGTAATGTTTGACCAAATATCTGGGAACTTGGTGGGTCAGCCAAGTTGACACATAAAAATAATTATCACAAGTACATCCTTTGTCCACCTGGCACCCTTATGCATCTCCTTAAATCATACTTAATCTCTAAATAAAGACAATAACAAAGTCATACTTCCACCTGACATTATACTACTATCTTACAAAAGACTGAAAAAGCACCAACTGTTTCCCAGAAAGGAGTTGGAGTCCTTATATGATATTTACTCTTCTTCTGATATCCTGTAACTTAAACACTATGGTGTAAAGTCAATACATTTTGTGTTACATGATAAGAAGATAAGAGTTTTGATTCTCTCTCTCTCTCTCTCTCTCTCTCTCTCTCTCTCTCTCTCTCTCTCACACACACACACACACACACACACACACACACATACACATATTCATAACAAATTAAGGAGGAAATATTCATGACAATTACAGTCCTTGTTTCTATCACTGGTCAGTCTTAGTTAGTATCCATAATTACATTTTCTAAATATGAATTCCAGATCCCCTTTGCCCTAAGCAAGCACCTCAGCTGGTTATGGTTTTTACCTGGCGGATGACCCAAACCTTCATTCTTGAAGTCTGGGCCATTGGTAACCTAGATTGGGTTTTGAGTTTTCTATCGACTTTAATCACAGGGTATGGTAATGCTAAAAGACACTTCAGATCTCTTGTATTCTGCACATACTCGTCTTTATTTTCATTGGGGAGTAGTAGCTAGGTTTCCTCTTGGAAGTCAGGATCAGTCATCCCAGCCAACACAGTAACTCTCTTCTTTGCCTGTTGATTCAGAGGTGTGGGGAGCTCAACAGTTACTGGGTAACAGTCTTAACTTCCAGTGCATTGGAATTATTATTATTTCTCCTGGTGCAAGCATTCCTTTTTTTTTTTTTTTTTTTTTTTTTTTTTTTTTTTTTTTTTTTTTTTTTTTTTTTTTTTTTTTTTTTTTTTTTTTTTTGGAAATAAGACCTTTAGACCAGCAAAGCATAAGGTCACAGGGATAAGCAGGGACAAGTAGCAAAAATTTAGCTAGTGGATAACCAGGGGTAATAGCTAGATAGCTAGTGGAGCTATTCTCGTTTCCATTCCTTGATTCCTCAACTTGTGAATCTTGGATAGAGGAGAAACAGCACCACATATCCAAAGCTGATTGGAGCATATAAAGCCTTCTGAGGAACTTTGCTGTAGCCCTGCAAGTTACTGCTGCCTACTAGCACTATATCTAAGTCTTTAAAAGGCCCTTTGTGATATAAAGAATGCATATTTGATCTCTGTCTCTGTTTCCTGGCACATAGCTCCTAAAACCCTTGAAATCTCTAAAGTGATGTGTCTTTTTATATGCTAATAAGATTACTGCTGGCTGGGGACTGCTGGGTAGCCTAAGATAGGGGCTGGTTGCCAAAGGAACCAACCAGGTGGATAAAAGGTTGGAATTTTCAGCCTTATCTCTCTACATCTGAGACTGGAACAGTGGCTGGAAGTAGAGTTATCACTAATGGTCAGTGATTTACTCATTCATGTTTGCACAATAAAGCCTCCTTTAAAAAACAAAAACAAAACCCTAACATAAGGAGATTAGAGAGCTTCAAGGTTGGTGAACACACCAAGGTGCTGGTAGTGTGACATGCCCATAGAGGCACAAAAGCTCCACGCCCCTTCTCACATGCCTTATTCTATGTACCTCCTCCTTTGGCTGTTCTGGAGTTGCATCCTTTAAAATAATAAGTGGGTAATTAATGAGGACATTAACAAAGAAATATGTAATGTACAATATACAAAGACTAATTATAATTTCATATTATAACTAAAGAATACCCTGCTATAAGCAATTGATAGGTCTGGATAAAAAATATAGTCATAAGAAATATGAACCAAGTATTAGCTATCCTGAATATATTAATAGTTAATATAGCATTATTGTTAACTATAACATACATATTTTATTTTGGGGGGATTATATTTTTACTAATTAGATCATATATTAGTCCATACCAAAAGCAAATTTTGATAAATTTACACAGGATTAAATGGTGCAGAGGATATATGTTTTTTTTTTTACTAAATGGAATGGAAGTAAGTCAATAAAAATAAGAAGTCTAAAAACCACTGCATATTTGAAAACTTAACTACAAGGTTCTAAAAATTTTATAGGTCAAAAAAGAAATCAAAGAAAATTAGAAAATTGCAAGAACTAAATAGAAATAAAAATTTAACATATCAGAATTTGAGGATAAAGTTATGCTTAATGGAAATTTAAAACATTGAATTCTAAAATTAGAAAAAAAAGATGTGAAAAAATAGGACAGAGATGACAGATAAGTCTTTGAAGAAGTTTTTTTAGTGAGGAGAACAGAGATTATAAATTTAGTGGAATATTTAATAGAGCACGATTAAAAGTTGCAACTGTAAAACTGTTATTTGAAGACACCATGAGGCAAATAAATATTCAGAATTTCATATTATTAATTAACATTGATTATCTATTTAATATATATGAAATATTTTACAAACATTACCTCAATTGATTTTCTCTAAAATAGATCCTATTCAATTTTTGCGGAGAATTTGAGACCTAGAAATATTAAATTATTTGTCCAATGTCAGACTTGTTAAGCGGTAGAGCTTGTTTTGGAATCCAGAAAGGGAGGCTCCAGAATTTAAGTTCTCCCCTTTCACATCTGTGCCTAGTTACAGTAGATCTTTTGATGACATCTTAGTTTGGAGATTAAGATATACTGATTTTGCAATATAGACAATATGAAATCATAGTCTGGAAACAAAATTGTATCTGATCTGTAATCTCTTCTAACCTTTACCAATTCAGGAGGCCTGTCTATAACATTTATAACTGAGAGATATCATCCTACTACTTAAGACAAATAATCTGGTTTGTGGCAAGAGAAGTAAAAAATTCTTGTTATTACCAGTCTAAGATCTGTCTCTCTGTAGCTTCCTTTCATTAATCCTAATTATAACTTCTGTGTATATAAAGACATACTCTATTCCTCCTTAAACATATGAATAACATATAATCCTTAAACCTTTACACAAATGTAAAACTTTTATCTCAGAAATATATGCATACTATTTTTTCTGCTGTTTGGATATTTGTTAAACTAAATTTCATTTAACCAATATTTTATTGTTTTATCTCTGAGACGATGATTCAGCTAAGTGCCGAAAATACAGACTACCTTATACAAACCAGACAGTCATTTTTGTGATCTTGATTTGATGCATCCATGGGCCTTATAGAGACTTATGCTTCCCTGCACCATTAGTTCTACATTTCATGAGAAAAAAATAATCTCTCTTGGAAGTAAATGAAAAGCACAAAATAAGGTATTCCTACAGTCTTGGGAAAAGACCTCCAGGATGAAAGCTCCAGAATTCTATGTCTTTTTCTATTTTTAACTTCTATAATAAGCTATATGCTGTACCTACAGTAAATCTCAATGTATAAAAAGTAATGTAAGCTGTAAAGTTATTTGAAATTGCACAAGAAAACATGCATGAATTACAGGTTCACTGTAAGTGGTATGCAGTTATTGGCAGGTGGATATGCAGTGTGCTTTACCATCTATATGTAATTAATCCGCATGATCATCCAAGTTTTTAAGCACTTTGTAATTTTCACAGATGTGGCCTTTGGGGCATTGATTTTTAAAGACATTGTTTCTCCAGTTGATTTGAGAGAAAAGTAAAATAAATATTCCATAGCTACAGAAGCAGATTCTAACATGCTTACTAAATAGAAATTACATTCTAAGATGACATAGAAAGGTGATTTCTCTGAAAAACTGATTGTGATTAATGTGAATTTTAACATTGCATTAACTAGTATCGATTACTTGTTGAAGGATATAAAGAATTATTAATAGATTAATTTCATAGATTATAAAAATGGAGGGACATAACTGTGAAATGTTTGTAGTACTAACACTCTGGTCACTAAGCCCCCAACCCCCCAAAATAGGATACAATTTATCAATTGCAAAATAAAAGAAAAACATTATTTCTGAGTTATGGCCAATTTATATCTTTTACCGCATCATTCATGATGATAATCTCATAGGCAGCAGTGAAAATCACACTTATGGACAGCTTTTTTATTATAGAAAATGACTTTTTGAGAGGAAAAGAACTAAATAATTTGAACAGCATGACTTAATTTTCACAGGAAAGGCAGAACTGAATTGAATATACAGTATTGATTACTTATTCAGTGAATAAAACTCATTAGTCTGCACATAAGTAAGTAGATGGCATGACTTTATGCCATCTCTGACTAATAAAAATAAGTTATATTTGCTTAAAATCCTAAGACATATTCATCTGTTAGATTCATCTATGGAGAGAGGGAAACTTAAGTCATGAATGACTTTAAAAGCTGCCTGAGTAAATTATTCATGAAAATTACTAAATGCTTTTAGGATGAATTAATCTACTTCTGAGTGAGGTTAATGTCTCATCCTTATTGCAGCCATAAATATAGGAATATCCTTGTTATTTGAGATTGGTGAATTATTTTTTTGTCTAGTCTTTTTTTTATAGATGTGAGAAGCACATTATACAAGCAGGTAGCATAATTTTTGATGTGGGCTTAGCCTTAGAAATTTCACTTGCTACACATAAATTATTTTAAATATGATAAATGTGGTACATTTTTATTTCTTCTTGCAATTTGATCTGCCTTTTGACTGAGTTTAAAACATTTTGGGGATTTAAGAAAGACAATATTAAGGAAGAATGTTATATTCTGATCTCTGATTATCTGTCATTGTGATAATTTATAAGAGAATATCTATTTCATTTTGGTATCTGAACAAATATAGATAGGTAAAAACTAGACTCCTTTGGACAACAAGAAAATTCACAAAGCTAGATGTTACCATGATTCAGTTCTCAAAGAAGTGCTGTGGTTTCTATCACAATTAGATATGAAAAGTGTGAGACACACATGCACTCATAAGCATATCGGCATTATGAAAACTTATTGAGAAAGAATAAATGTAAGTATGATATTATAAGCAATTGTCTAGGTAAATTACAGATTTCAATTTTTAACGATATCAATTTAGATATTGGAATGTTAATATACACTGTCAAATAAATAGAAAGTTTCAACTTTGATATTTCATTGGTTATTTAATAATTCAAAAGGATTAAATTTGAGGCATTAATATATTACTGCCATAGTATTGTTGGAATAGATCCCTGATATTTTTTTACTTCATTGCAAAACCTTTAAAATACCTATTCACAGTATGGGAAATAGAATAATACTTAGTAAATTACTATCCTGGAGTATTATAAGATCTTGGATTGGAAAAAATGATATTATATTCAAAGCCACTTCAAAAGCTTATGAAGTCCAAGTTCAACTGTATGCCAGCAGCTCAGAAAGAGCCACAAAGTGCAGATGATATTATTTTTGGAGCTGCATATAAAGGTGGGAGCAGGAGCTAAATGGCATTGCTAAACTCCTGTTCTTTGAAAGGAGAAGATGCACATCTAGCTAGAAGTGACTAGCTGGTTAAGCCCAATAAATACGTCAAGATAGCGGTAGGGTGGGGAAGAAAAGAAGAACTAGTGAATGTTAGGAATAACTTCTATTTCCATTTCTCTGCCCTCATTTCCATGCGGAGGAACTTCTGAAAGAATAATGCTTCCGGCCACTCTTCATACCTCCCCGTGATTATTTTTTGGGAAAAAAAAAGTCTACATTTTTGGAAATGTTTTACCTAAAAGATACACGTAGGCTGATGTACTGTCCAAGAATATTGAAAGTCAAATAGAATTTTAAAGAAATCGGCATACATTTTACATTATTATAAAATGTTAATACATTATTTTATAAGTACACTCCAGAAAGTACCCATATTAGCAAGATAAATAAAATAATTAAAAAGCTAAAATTTATTTTGTGATGTAATTTGACAGAATTTAAGAGCTTCATATACAGCGTTCAATAAGGCAAAAAATATTCTTTGAGTGTCTTTTATTTGTAGTATCTAAACACAGGAATTGTGAAAGAAAAAGTCAAACTACCTATCTTCATTAAACTTATAGTCTTAAAAATATTTAAGAAATTAAGGTGGTAATAATCATTATTAAGATAAATATAGCTAGCAATGAAGTTTTAAATTGAAGAGGGAGTGAGTGCTATTTTGGATAGTGATGCCATAATAGACCACTCTTATAAGTTGATGTTTGAGCAGAGGGTAAATTAAGAAAGCTATGTTGTTGATTGAGAAATAAAGATTATAGGTACAGCAAAGAACAAGTGTAAAGACCCTGAGATGAGAGCAGGCTCAGAGTGTTTGAAGAATAGGAATGAGACTGTTGCGTTTGGAATGAAATGAATGAAGTAGAGAATGTGGGAGTTATAGAGAGCAAGGTGACAGATGTTCATCATATGAAGCTGTTAAATCACTTAAGAGTTCAGATTTTACTTTAAGTGAAGTAGAAAGAAAGCTATTACATGGTTTTGAGCAGAAAAGTGGAAATACACACACACACACACACACACACACACACACACACACACACACATTTAAAAGAATCATTCCGGCTATTGTATAACTACTAAGCTTCAGATTGGGCAAGGATGCAAATACTGAAACAAGTTAAAAAGCTATTGCCATAGTTTGGTAGAAAAATATTGGAAGTTTGGACAAGGGTGAGAGTTTTGAGACTAAGAAGTAATCACATTCTGAACACATTACAGAGATAGCATTTTGAAGGACATAAGTATGCTGTTGGATTAGAGGAGGTTTGAAACAGATGTATCAGTTTAATATCAGAGATATTGACCAGAGATATGGAAGACTGGGAGGAGGTCTTTCAGGAGAAGAGATATTCAGGAGATCAGTTTTGGAAGTGTTAAAGATGAAATTACCTAGTGTGGTAACAAGCCTCCATGATGGCCTCTGATGATCCTCGTCTGATGGTATTTACACCCTCATGTAGGTTTCCACATTGTACCTAGCTTGGCCTGTATTGTATAGCATATAATATAAATTATTGTTACATCACTTCTGAGATTAGTTAAATTTAAATATATCAATTTAAAGAAACTAAGAAAAACATATTAATTTATAACATTGATACTAAGTCAGATATTGCTTATAAAATCACCCTAGCTAAAATATTTATTAGATAATAACTATCTAAATTTAAGAAATCTAAATATATTATAAAATATATATTTGCAATTAGATGCAAAGTTGTGTTAGCAAAAAGCATAATACTTTATGTAGAAGCTATAATTAGAGTAGTGGAATGTCATTAGATGAAAATAAAATGTTGAAACAAAGAGCAACATAACCACCAATTTGAAATTCTACTAACAGCCCCTGAACTACATCATTACTAGACAAAAGAATTCTATGGTGTTAAAATATATACTTAAAAAGCTTGATATAAAACAAAAGGTTATATCACTGTTTGATAAAAACAGAATTATTGTCAGCATAAAATATTTTTTCCTTAATTTGTCTATAGTTTCTGAATATATGATGAGCAGTCACCATAATCTTCATAAGAATTGACTTGTTATCAATCACCAGTCTCTCTAATGGCCAAATGCCAGAGCCAGCCGGCTAAGAGCAAACAGTTCCCGAGAGGAGGAGTGAGGATTGCGGGGGGGGGGGGGGGGGGGGGGGGGGGGGGGGGGGGGGGGGGGGGGGGGGGGGAGGGAGAGAGAGAGAGACAGAAGATAGAATTGGGAGGGCTAACAGTGAATACTGCGCCTTGAGTTTATTTAGCACAGCATATATACACCCTTGGAAGAGCACGAGAAGCAACACCCACACATATGCTAATGATTGCTAATCTTTACATAAATTCTCTCAAAACATCCTTGTTCCTGTTTTTGTCTCTTATTCCCTGGGGTAAGGAATGTCTCATTCCCTGGGGCAAGGAACATTCAACTCTTTTCATTAAGCCAAACTTCCTCCTTCAGTAAGGAGCTATCCATTAAGCCAATTTTCCTCCTTCAGTAAGGAGCCCACCTGCTCTGCAAACTTCTAGCTTGCAGGCAACTCCAACCCTGTCTGCAGGGCATTCAGCAAGAATGGTTCCCAACAGCCAAGTGTGTATTTTTCAATAAAATATGAAAATGTTTTTACTAATTTAATAAATTTGCTCTCTGTTGGTTAATGAGTGCCCAAATTTGCTACAAAATTTACAAAAATGTCACTGAATATTAAAAAGATATCACTAATAAATCACATAACAAAACTAATTTATTCTAGATCTTGAATTTGTTCCATAAAGGCTAAAATGTGAATTCATTTGCTAGAATTGTGCTACATACAATTTTCTCATCCTCTCTAGAAAATAATTTATTTGTAATCTAGTCTGGGAGGAGTTGTGTAGTTTCCCTGACTTTAAATTTCTTCATCTATAACTAGAGATAAAAAATTAAAAACTAACCCTTGTGTTTCAATGAAATAAATAATTGTATTTAATACACTGACTACAGAGTCTGGGAAATAAGATGCTCAGTAAATTGGTCACCCTGTCCCTAATTCCCTCTACCTCCACCTTGCTTGTTTTAAAAATTTTAATGTCTCTGTGAAACAGAATGCTTTTTCTCCATTCATATTTTATTTCATGTGATGAGAGTTCTATTAATATAACACTCTTGCCCTTTTCTTCCAAAGGACCAGTATCCTTAAGTAAACGGTAAATTTCAGAAGGATGGACAGGGCATGCTATGCCCAGCCCCTCTTCCTTGTCTGGAACACTTTGACAGTTTCAGATCTCCTCTTTGTCTGTGGGCAGATCTTTCACGTGGACAGTCTTGGCCTGGTCCAGCATTGCTTTATTTGCATGGACACTGGACACTTCCGCCTACATTTGGGGTTTAATATTAGGAAAACTACTACCTGTGGATAAAACCTATCCCTCTAACCTAACCTTTATCTGTAATAAAAATATACATTTATTTTTTACTGCCTATACTTCAATACTTTCCCTTATTTCTCAGTTTATATCAAACTCAGGTGGGAACGACGGTTATTATTTATTGGAGTCCCTCAGAGACTTCAGCAATCTCCGGTTATCATTGTCATTGTCTAGTATTTGGGCTCTTGACAGCTCAATGCTGATACAATAATTCAGCTCAGCTTATGTGCCATTGCTTAAAAAATCTGAGTCATGAAGTGAGGTTTTTTTTTTCTGGTTTTGTTTTTGCTATTTTTCCCTTTTTAGAGCAATAAATAAAATATCAGAAGATGAATGTCTAAAGTGTGAGGATTGCCACTGCTAAATTTCCTGTCAGTTTGAGAAAACTTACCTCATCATTAGTGGTCTATTGATAAGATAAACTTACTTACTTTCCCAGCCTCATTCCTTAATACTCCTTTCCAATTTACTCTCTACACTCTGGATATATAATTTTAAATAAATATTATATACCTAAAGTCTCTGATTTCAAGCCATGAAATGTTGACACTTTTGCAGACCTCTTAAGGTATCACATGGTGTACAGATTGTCATAGTCATACTAAACTGTCATTAAACTGAATAATCTGCATCACACACACACACTTCCACTTTTCATTGTTTGCTTTCATTGTGTTTATTTTTTAAACAGACATCAATATCTAATTTACATATATATATATATATATATATAATTTATCCATTAAAGAATACAAATCAAATGTTTTTAGTATATTCACAGAAGTGTGTCCTGTTACTAAAACAAATTTTAGTACATTTTATTACATCAGAAAGAAACTCTGTGCCCAACAGACTCACTCCACCAATTCTTCCCACTGCTAAGCCCAAGGCAACTGCTGATATACTTTCTGTCTCTATAGATTTTCTTATACTGGATATTTCAGATAAATGAAATTATAAAAAATGTGATCTTTTGTGACTGGCTTGTTTCATTTTAGAATAAAATGTTTAAGGTTCATCATGTTGTAACACATACTGCATCAATACACCACATTGTATTTATTTATTCATTAGCTGATGGAAATGTTGGCTGCTTCTATTTCTGGCTATTATGAATAATGATGCTATGAACATTAATGCACAAAGTTTTTGAATGGACATGTTTTTATTGCTGGTAGATATTTACATATGAGTAGAATTGTCAAATCACATATTAATTTGATGTTTAACATTTTGAGGAACTGTTGAACTATTTTTCAATTATACTATTTTTACATTTCTAGTGCAAAGTGTAAGAGTTCCAATTTCTCCACATTCTTATCAATATTTATTACTGTAGACATACTTGTGGGTGTGAAGTGCTATCGCTATCTCATTGTGATTTGCATTTTTCTAAAGATGTTAATCATTTTTTCATTTGCTTATTAGTCATTTGTCTAATTCCTTTAGAGAATGGCAGTTCAGCTCCTTTGCCCATTTTTAATGCTGCTATTTGTCTTTTTTTATTATTGAGCAGTAAGATTTCTTTACATATTCTGAATATAAGTCCCCTATCAGATAATTATTAGCAAATGTTTTCTCCCGTTCTCATGGTTGACTTTCACTTTCATAATGGAACCCTTTATAAAAAGTTGATTAATTTGGTGGTTTAATTTATCCAGTTTTTTTCTGACTTTTGATTTTTGTATCATATTTAAGATATCTTTGTCTAATCTGGGTCACCAATATTCACTCCTGTTTTCTTCTAAATATTTTATAATTTTAGATCTTATATTTAGATGTATGATCCATTTTGAGATTTTGTTAATGTATGGTCTGAGGAAGCAGTCCAGCTTCATTGTGGGTATCTAGTTGTTCACACACCAATTGTTTAAATGACTATTTCTTTTTACTCATTGAATCAATTTATCAAAACTGTAAGATTTTGTTTCTGGACTTTCAATGTTGTTCTATTATTCTACACTTCTATCCTTATACCTATCTTTCTAATTTTAAAATATAAAATGCAATTATTTTTCTGCTAATTCAGAATGTACTTCTTCAAACATTTTTTTTCTCTTTCCTACACCTCAGCTACTCACATTTTTAGCCATACTCTAGATATTACTCATTAATATTAGTATGAACTTCATTACCTCTAAAATCTCTATTTCAAATATCATTCTGGTCACCATCTGATGACTTATCTGATCTATTATATTCTCATATCTCAAAATTCTTCAAGCAGTCTAGTTTATTGTTTTTTCGCTTTTCCCCTGTTACTTCCTTGATGTCTTAAATCATCTCCTAATCTAGCAAAGAGTCTGTTCTTCATCATTGTAACACTCTCACATTCTACGCATCCCGTCAAACATTACCTCTGCCCTCCCTCCATGTTCCTCACATGCTACCCAACCCCAATTATAATTCCCTGTATATCATTTAAGATGATTATAGGAAAACTTGCATGCACGCACACACACACACACACACACACACACAATGAATTAACATGAATCTTTAGTCTCTTTTAATTTATGAGTTTCCCCTCTGCCTTTTATTGTTTTACATGACACTAACATTTTGAGAGGTTCCAGACACTACTGTTAATGATGAAGGTACTCATTTCACTACTCAGAATATGCAGTACTGGACTCCTGAATAAATCATTCAATAGAATTTTCACTTCATGTAGAGTCTTAAGACTATCAGCCTCATAGAATACAATAATGGCTTATTTGAGCAAGTTTAAACTTGCTTATATGAAAAATGTCCTTTTAGTCATAAAATATCAGAGGTGAAATTAACCCTCTATCAGATAAATTATTTGCAAATATTTTTTCCATTCTATATGTTTCCTCTGCCGTGTAGAGGTTTTTTAGTTTGATATGGTTCTATTTATCTACTTTTAGTTTTTTTGTTTTTGTTTTTGTTTTGGTTTTGGTTTTGGTTTTGGTTTTGTTATGCTCTTACTTTTGGTGTGATATCCATGAAATCATTGCCAAGACCAGTGTCAAGAAGCTTTTTCATTGTTTTCTTCCCTGAAGTTTTGCATTTTCAAGTCTTACATTTAAGTCTTTAATCTGCTTTCAGCTGATTTTTTTTTATGGTATAAGGTAGGAGTCTACTGTTATTCTTTTGCATGTGGACATCCAGTTTCCCCAGTGTCATTTGTTGAAGACAGTATCCTTTCTCTGTGGGTCTTCTTGGTATCCTTGTCAAATATTAGTTATATGTATATGTGTGGGTTTATTGCTGGGCTCTCAGTCCTATTCTATTGGTCTATATGTCTTTCTATATTCCAGTACCATGCTGTTTTAATTTATGTAGCTTTGTAATATATTTTGAATCAGAAAGTATAATTTTAGCTTTATTCTTCTTGCTCAAGATAACATTGCCTATTCTGGGATTCTTGTTGTTCCATATGAATTTTAGTATTTTTTCTATTTATATAAAAATGCTATTGGGATTTTGATATGAATATCATTGAATCTTTAGATTGCTTTTGATAGTATAAATATTTTAATTATAGCATTTTTTCAATCCATTAACTTCAGTTATCTTGCCATAATTTGTGTTTTCTTTAATTTATTTCATCAGTGGTGTTTTCAGTATACATCAGACATTTTTCCATAGAAGACATATAAGTGGCCAACAGATATATTAAAGGATGCACAACATCATTAATAGTCATGAAAATGCATATCAAAACTATGATTGTTCCCTTGATACCTGTTTGGACAGTTATGATTTGTTTTTTTTTTTTTTTAAATAAGTGTTGGCAAGATTATGAGAAATTTGGCACCCTTGTAAACTATCAGTGGAAAAGTAAAATGGTGTAACTGCTATGAAAAACTGTATGAATATTTCTTAATAAAGTAAAAGTAGATCTACCATATGGCCCATCTACCCTACTTCTGGGTACTTATCCTACAGAATTGAAGTTAGGATATTGAAGAAATATCTGCACTTCCACGTTCACTGCAGTGCTATTCATGATAGCCTAAATATAGAAACAAGCCCAAGTGTCCATCAATTGATAGATGGATAAAGACATTTTGCTATATACATACAATGGAATATTGTTCAGCCTTAAAAAAATAAGGAAATTCTGTCATTTGCAACTACATGGATTAATCTGGAGGACATTATGCTGAATGAAATAAGCCAGATGCAGAAACACAAATATTGCATGATTCCACTTGTATGAGATAACCTAAAACAGTCATACTTTGAGAAGCAGAGGATGCAATACTGGCTGCCAGGTGCTAGGGAGGTGGGGTGAAAAGTTGTTCCATGGGCATAAAGTTTTAGTTACGTAAGATGAATAAGTTCTTGAGATCTGCTGTGCAACATTGTGCCTATAGTAATCATTGTGGTATTGTGCCCTTCAAAATTTAAGAGGGAATATTTACAGTAATATTCTTACTCAAAAGACAAACAAAAAGCAAAGGACACAGGCAACTCTGGCCAGTGTTGGATATATCATTTAACTTGATTGTGATGATAGTATTACAGGTGTTCGCCTATGTCCAAAATCATTATCTTGTCCACATTAAATATGTGCACATTTTATATCGATTATACCTCAGAAAAATCTTTTTTTTTTAAATAAATAATCATTGAAGACGTGAGCCCAGGATTAAAATATTAGAAAAAGAAAAACATTCTTCTGAGGGTTGATTGTTCAAATTGACTTCCCTCTGAAATCTGCTGGCTTTTGTTTGCATTTAAGAGCCTTATTTCTTGTATGTTGAACTAAATTTTAAGTTGTAATTAGTTGGAAGAATTTGTTCTTTGGGGTTTATACTATAATTGAGGAATCAGAATAAATTCTGTTTCTTTGCCTACGAATTCATTTTCCATTAAGATGTTAAGCTTTTTGTTTGTTTTTGTTTTCTTTTTGTTACTGGTATGCACTTGAAGAAACAGCAGAAGCCTGATCTTTAAGGTGCCTTTTTCTGCCTTTTCCTCATACTCTGCTCCCTTCTCAGAACGTCCCACTTTGTTGTAGTCACGTGGCACCAGAATGTTGAGGAAAAGAGAATGAGAGGGACATTCTCACACCTGCCTTTCCTTGTAATTATTGACTCCATATCCAAAGAGACTGGAATTTGGGATTATGAGTCACTCAGATGTAACCTGTAGTATGCCTCTAGTAGCATTAATTTTCTGTCTTGCAGTGCCTAGTAGACAACAATTTGCTCAGGGAATGTGTCTGTGAAAAAAAAAAAGGCTCACAAATTTTTACCTATTACCTTATTTGTCTCTCAGATCTGGAGACTGACTTTCCTTAGCACTGCCATTTTCTTTACTCCTCAGGTCAAAGTATCTTCTCATTTGCCTCAGATTTTTCTCACTGATTTAACTAACTCTTCGTAATTTTACATTTTCCTCTGACCTCTAGAACATCTTTATAATTGGACTAGGAGCTTATGCTGCTTTCCAAACTGGTCAGCATCTAAATACTTACTTTTCATTATGTGATAAAGACATTGCGATAAATTTGGTAAAGTTTTAACTGTAAAGAAAATTCAGTATGTTGGAAAAATACTCAGGTGATCATTATATTTTAGCTCTAATGAGCTACTTTATTCTTTGAGACTTGTTTTTACAGTTTGAAAACACCACAGCACATTACTTTCAGTTGTTTACAAAGAATTTAATTTTAGAAATGGATATACAAAAAGCAGAATTTATAATTATCATAATAATATCTCCAGAGAATTTAAATAGAATATATTTCCTAGACAAATTATTTCTCTTTAAATTAAAGCTTAAAAATCAATCTTTGATTCTGTGAGAAATGTCTGACTAGGCTTTTATGTAAATACTTTAAAAATATTCTTGATAGAACAAAGTTAACTATGGGCCGTTAGATCTCTATGTCATTAGCAACAAAATGGGTAGTTAAATTTTCCCTTCCTGAAATAACTAGTCATAATTATAAAGGCTAAAACAATCAGAACAAAAACAACAAAGGAAATATCACATGTTTTTTATAACATAACACATTTAAAGCATAACTTTAATAAGCATAATTATATAAAGAAAAAATGAAATTATATTCAAATTTTATCTTATGATATAAGCTATGACCTTCAAAATTTCCTGTATCAAAGTTCATATTTTGCATTTTTATTTAAATGATGGCAGCATATATTAAAATTATGTAAAATACAATTTCCTGAGAATCAACTAGAGTCAAACACTACAGCAAACACATGTATATAAGATTCTGTGTGGTTAAATCACATTTTACTTTAGGAAGTAACTGAATTGTTGAAGAATGCTTCACATCAATGCTATGTATAAATAAACTTTAAATTTGTTATAAAACTCATGTATTTCAAAAGAGTATCTCTTACATTTACAATATCATTTTTTATGATCTAAGTTTTTCTTGTTTTTAAATTTGTATTCTTAGCTTGCCTTATTTGAGTGTTTAATTTAACTATTAAAAAGTGTGTGGAAATACATTAGACATACCTTACATCTTAAATTTTGCATTTTCTTAAACAATAAACAAATGTACATTCCCACAAATGTAAAATTTCCATACATGTATACATGTATGTATGTTTTCTGTGTGTGTGTGTGTATATACATAATATGCAAGCGGATTATGAGGAAAACATTATCCCTTTTTAAAATTCCAATTTAAGCTTCCATATCATTCCCTTTGTTTTCTTTCATGTCTAGCTGTATTGTAGATGAGCAGAACGTCCAGTTTGCTCACTGTATTATTTAAAATGCTTAAAAAAATCAGGATACCTTGTTTCAGATTTTTTTTTGGTTGTTGTTTAGCACTATTAAGTTAAACCACAATAAATTTTATTATGCTAAAATGTCTAGATAAACACAAGTGTAATATGTAATTTTTTTATACAATCTCAATTCCTATCAGAGATATCTTTAAGTACAGATTAGATAAATTGCCCTAGGTCTTTGTAACTATGCCCTTTAAATATTCTCTACGAAGTGAATAAAGAAGCATTATCATTATAATGTCATAAAATAAGCAAACAAAAATATTACTAGTTCATATCAATTTTACTTTATCATTCTTAAGAAAAGTAATTAAACAACTGACAAGAAAAGGTTAAACAGCATGTGCTTTAAATGTCATACTGGAACAATGTTTAACATTTTTATTTGATTTTCTATTTACTATTCAATTAGAGCGAAGATATCACAAAATGACATGTCAGGTTTTATATCTTATCTAATAGAGTTGCATAAATTCTTCTGTAGAAAAAAATTACATCGAAGAATTTTTTTTGGTATGTTTTGCTGTATTTTTGTTGTTTTTGTTAATTGCCCTAGGTAATTACAAATATTACAGAGGTAATATTACAAGGGCTCATGAGACTATAGAATATACTCAAGCAAGGCTTATAATAAAGGCAAAGAATAAAGGAGAGTTCAGGAAAACTTAGGAGGAGGTACAAGAGACATACATCAAGGCTTATTCTTTCTGAGATCTTCCTCATTTGCACAAAGATGTACATCATTTTTGGATTGAACTTTCAAGATTTGTGCAATAAATCTTGGTTTTATGGAGCCTCTAGACAAATGTTTCCATCAGTGTATTGTATGTCCCTTTGGCTACTTAGTGAAGTCAAGTTGTCTAACCTGTTATGCTAGGTAAAAGTCATCCATAAATAAACCCTCCTTGCTACCAGCTGTGCTTTAGATTTTAAACAGTACATCACAAATCATTATTTAGTCATGTAGGCCTTATTTTGGCCAAGAATTAAGCAGATATCTCTGACGATAAGCATAGAGCTGCCCCCATCTAATATTAAAATAATTCTTTTCTAAATAAAAACATTAGTTTTACACCCAACCCAGCAATCTTATTTTAAAAATTTTAATACCTATAAACTCCAAGAAATTCAAAGTGTTCTTTATAAAAGATTTTTTTAATTGTATAGTTTCCTCGTTAATATATTAATAATCTTTGACATGCCTTTAATATTTGCATTGGAGGAGGTCATCAAGAGGATGTGACCACAAGATGACCCATGAACTGGATCTGGGCAATTGGACAATCCTCACCCCTTCCCCTGTCCTTGGAAGGTATGTTCCAAACATCATTCCCACAGTAGGAGCTGTTTGAAAGGCATAGCTTTGTCAGCATAAAGTGTTGTTGAGACCATCTGCACTGAATACTTGAATGAACCCAGTTAAGGCTTCTGTATAAACTTTTAAGATTCTAGTGGGTGGATGCGGCAACCACCCACTTGCAGCAACCAAGACAAGCACCAGGTGTAAATTCTCTTGCTTATTAACCTACCACATGCCAATGTGGAGTGGTCTCTGTTTCTTCAGTCTCTCCTTGCTCTCTGTGCCTAGTGGTCAGTTTATGAACTCATAATTTGCAATGTCATATATTTAAATTTTTAAATTATATATGCAATTATATTTTAATTTATTTCAACATTTTTTTCTTTGATCTCTTTTCCTTCTATGACTGTTATAGATGTTCTCTTTCATATTTGCTTTTTGTCTTTTGATGAAATCTGAGATAAAGCTAGGCTACAATGTTGGTTAAAACTCATTTTCAGGAGAAAAGTGGTAGTATAGAGAAATAATACATAAATATTCTCTATAAGTTCTCTGCATTTCTTCATTGTTGTTGATGAACACAGAGCTCTGATATTTGAGGTTATGAGTTTCTGAATTGATACACCAGGAAACCAATCTCCAATGAACTACATTTTTACTAACATCCTTGCAAAAACTCACACACATTCTCATAAAGGATTCCAGCTGCTTTGTTGAATTTTCACACATCAGCTAAGTCAAGCATCCCACAAGTCACAGGTGACAAATAATGCTTGAACATCTGCTTGCTAACAATATAATCTAGCTCATTTACTATCACCAGTTTCCTAGTATTGTGCCCACAGGAGTTGTTCAATAAATACTGAATGGAATGTTTCTACCTGTTGAGAAGGATAAATGAACCAGTGAGGCAGGGGAGTGATGATTCTACGACCTTTCTTTTTCTTTTAGAATAAATAGTTACAGGCCGTGTGAAACTTGTGGAAGACACTGGACATCATTGTGGTTTGATAGCATGATCTGAGTTTAGGATGAAGTCCAGCGCAGTTTACCCAAGAAATCTAAAATAAGTCAATGCCCCTGAGAATGTTTCTTGGATTTGGGAGGATGATAATTTCAATTTTTGCTCAGTTTGTTTCCAAAGCAAGCAGTGATTCAAATGATTAAACTTCTACCACTGGGAATTGTTAGAATTCAGAGCTTCAGCTAGCTATGAAAGAGTCAACAAATTACAAGCTGTTTGGCATATTGCCCATAAGAACAGTTAATTTTAAATGTTCCTAGATAAATCACTGAAAATTCAAAACAATAAGGCATGTTACTTTTAAAAGATATAACAAAATAGATTTTTACAGTGAAATGTATGATCTTAAAATTATTATCAGTAGAGTATATTCAAAACCTTATTTTACAGTATTTAATATAAATGTTCATTATAAAATCCACCAATATAAAATATTTTAATTATTTGTATTTTAATTTAAGATAATATTTTTATTATAGTAACATATTATGCACTTTATTTTCAATCTTTTTTCAGTGTACCTTTTATATTTATTAACTTCTCTCAAGCAATTATTTCATACTTTGCTTTCCCTAACATGCCACATGCATACACATTCAATCTTTCTTCTCTCTCTGATTGTTATTGTGCTTCTTATTTCACTGAAAAAATAGAAGCTAACAGAAGTGAAGTTTCATTATTATGTTATCTAACAACCTGCCTACATCTGTACCCATAATCTTTCCTTTCTGTCTCCTCAAATTCTTACTGCTCTTCAGTGTGGTGGCCAACATCCATCTCATCAATGACTTTGATTCAGCAATGATCTACTCTTTCATGCATCATCAAAAGTTCTCATTAAGAATATGAACAGGTTGTAATATCTACAGCTTTAAAAAATCCTTCCAAGATCCCGCCAAGCACCTTCTCAACTATGACTCTATCATTTCATCTGTTCATTAGAGTAAAACTCCACTAAATATCTGCTTATATATGCTGCTTCGTGAGCAAGTTTCTATTACATATGGCATTCGTCACTCCTTTGAAATTATTCTTATTGGGATTACCAATGACCTATATTAGGACATCCAAGAGTCAGTTTTTGTCCTTATTTTACTCAGCTTTTCAACAGAATTTGATATAATCGACTTTTCCTTTTATCTGTAAATATTTTATGTACTGTGGCTCTTGGACACAGCAATTTTTTAATTTTCCTTTTTACTCACTTTTCTGTTTTGACCTGCATCTGGATAGTGAAATAGATTTTGGAGAAACCCCTGATATATAGGTGAAAATTAAGCAATAGAAAAGATGAGACTGTTTTCTTATTTTGAATACATGAAAAAGGGCTCAGGAAGTATGCTTGGTAATAAAATATAATTTAAACAATTTAAAATATGGACTGGTAATTTGTATTTGATTTTTAAATTAGAAGCTTAATTGAAAACTTGGGAAACCATGATGCAGAAGATGGGTGGTTACAGAAGTTAGGGAAGTAAGTTCAGTCAGTGGTCTGTCTAATATTTCCAAGCTTTAATGCACAGATGAATTACCATAGGATGTAGTTAAAATAAAAATTTTGATTCTCTGTGTATGAGTGGGCCTTGTGAATGCACATTTTTGAGAAGGTCTAAGTGGTTATGATATTGTGTCTATGGACATTATGAGTAGGAAGAGTCTAGACCTCTTTTAGGAAATTGTCATTAAAATCAAACAAATAGAAAGCTATAAAGGGGATAAAGTCATATGTAATTATTTTTTTAAAAAATAAGTGTGTAGAACTTTTATCTCAGAAATTTAAGATAATAATTTTTTTATTTGAGAAGGTAAAGATACATGGATATGAAGGACATAATAAGGGGGAATGGGGTCCCATTCACCTGATGAGAGAACTAGTAGATTTTGTAGACTTGGTAGACAACATATATATGTAATAATAATGTTATGTAATTTATATTATAGTGTATAATATATAATAATATATATATTAAAAATATTTATTATCTCAAATTGGTTTACATGATTGTGGGAACTGGATAGGCAAATTTGAAATTCATAGGGCAACCTACAAGGAAGGCTGGTCTGGACACTCTCAGGCAAGACTTATGCTATAGTCTGCAGGTGGAATTTCCACTTTTTCAAGAAAATCTCAGTTCTACTGTTACATCATTTAAAATATTTAGATTTGTCCCACTTAGATTATCCAGGATAATATACTTTGTTTAATTCAACTGATCATAGATGCTAATCACATACACAAAATGCCTTCCCCAAAACACCTAGCTTCATGTTTGATTCAACAACTAGTTGACATGTAAAATTAAAGATTATAATTTCACTTAAGATGATACTACTGTCCTGCATACAATAAACAGCATGCTATTCTCTCTACAGAGAATCAGAGGGATTTTTACTTTTTTATTTGATATCCTATACCTGAATGTAAAGTTACTATTGTTAATACATCTTATGTTAGATGATAAAAGAAGAAAGGAAATGAAATGGTTTATAGGCACACACATACACAGATACTGAAACATGTTCATAACAAAGTGGGAAAACTATTACAATCCTCATATATATACCTGATCATGTGGTCATAGCTAATATTTAAAATTACCTTCTTCCACTACCTATTCCATATTCCTTTCAGCAATCGCCTCAGCTTTGCCATGGTTCTTTGCCTTGTAAAATGACCCAAATCTCAATTTCTGTCTTGCCACTAGCAGTTCTGCCTGAATTTGATTATTATAGATTTCCACTGACTTTAATCACAGGGCATAGTGGTACAAACAAAATCTTTAAGGGATCTCTTGTATTCCAGAAATGCTTTTTCTTACTTCTGTTTGTCTAGTAGCACCCCAATTTTCCCTCGATAATAAGTATTTGTCACTGAGCTAGTACTGTTACTCCCTTCTTTGCCAGTTGATTCAGAAGCCTGAGGAGCCCATTGAGGCTGTGTGGCAGTCTTAACTTCTAGTTCAACAGAATTATTGCCATGTCTCCCAGTGGAAGCATTTTTCCTTTTAGAACTGAGACTTCTACTTCAGCATAGAATAAGGTCGCTGGAAGGAAGTAAAAATCACTAGAGGTAATAATGAGAAGTGCCATTCCCATTACTACCCCTCACTTCCTGGACCTGTGAATCCTGGCTGTTGGGAAAAACAGCATCATGTATTGACTACTGATTTAGAGCATATACAGTCAGTAAGACATGGTCCCAGCTTTAGAGATTTTGGCTACCTACCTGAGTCTTCAAAGACCCATTGCACCTTTTAATTAAGCTAGTGGCTTCAGCATAGTGAGCACATGGTAACACCAGTGAATTCTATGAATATAGGCCCCTTTGCGACACTTTATTTGCTCTGTAATGAGTTAGCTAATCAGAAGAAATGATGTGTATGAGACCAAAATGGTAGCTAAAACATTGTATAAGTCCATAGATGGAGTTTTGGAATAAGCATTGTAGCAGGGAGAGTAAATCCACATCCAGAGTAAGTGCCCATTCCAGTAAGAACAAAATGCTGCCACTTCTGTCATGGAAGTGGGCCAATGTAATCAAATTGCTACTAGGTAGCTGGCTAATCACCCTGGGAAATGGAGCTATTTTAGGGACCTTGTTGGCACCTGCTGCTGGCAGACTGTTAGTAATAGCTATTGACAGATCATCCTTGGTGAGTGGAAGTCCATGTTGCTTGGCCCACAGGTGACTCTTATTACTGTTAAATGACCACTTTGTTCATGAACTTATTGGGCAATGACATCAGTGGCTGGGGAGAGAGGCTGACTGTAGTCACAGAATGGGTCATCCTATCCACTGGAGTATTAAAATTTTCCTCTGCTGAAGTCATACTTTGGTAAGCACTGACATGAGACATCAATATTTTCATATGCTTTCCTCATTTTGAGAGGTCTATCTACATAGCTCTTCTCCAGACCACTTTGTCACCAGATTTCCAATATTATTACTTCTATGTCCCTCAGTTCTATACATGTACTCAGTTTAATGTCCTTTACTTTAAGTCAAGTGATTGTAGGCATTAATCATACAAAAATACTTTCATAGAAATACCTAGATTAGTGTTTAGTCAATAACTGGATGCTATGTCCTAAGCAAAGGGGATAAATTCTGGAAGGAATTCTTTACAGAAATGTATAAAACATAAAATAAATTTATAAAGAAAAGTAGCTTATTTTTTGAAGTAAAAAGCTAAGAGAAAAAGATAAGAATTGTTTTTTTAAAAACTAGATCAATTTATAAGAGAATATGGAAATCTAGAAAGAGCATGAGTATTGGCTCCCATGTTCCGTGTGACACAAATGAAGATTATCTATTGAGAACAGAATATGTGAAAATAGAGAAACTTAGAGAGATGTGTGTTTTATGTGTAAAATTTAATTTTTGAAATTAGAATAATTAGTTGGTAAACTCTTCCCCAGTGCCATAGAAAAGCAACCTGTACTGATTAGAATAAATGCTGGCCAAATGTTCTCCTCTTTTTATATTCCCTGATTCCTTAATATTTCTTTCCAAACAATACACATTGATAATGGCATTATGTATATTTTGCTTAATCTTAAGTAATGATGTTTTAGTTTTTAAAACAGAACAAAATAAAATTCAGGTGGTTGAAAGAGATAACTGAGTATTAAATGTTTTTCTAGGTCCATTTTCTTTTCCTTTACAGACATCTTCAAATATCAGTAGCCTACAATTTCAGATTTAGAATGTTATTGCCTTCTTAGAGGAAATGTTTCTATTCTGAGCTAAAATTTTTCAAATGATTATAGGTTGATTTATAATCCCTTATATAGTTATATTTGTAATTCCTTTGAATGCATTTTTGATATGTCATAATCTACAAAAAAAATTTTCATGAGAAAATATTTATTCTCTATGTTCTCTGTTTTTTGCTCATCGATGGGGATTCTCTAATAGAATCTAGTAAAAAAAATCAGTAAGGTCTTCTAAAAGACAAATTCAATTCTCAAGTCCAATTTTTGTCTTAATTAAAATGTTAATTTAATAATTTATTAATTTGTTAGTGAGCAGGAAGTTTTTAGCACTCAAGTAAATATACAAAATTCATACACTAATTGGTTGAGCCAGAATTCAGACCCATATATTGCTTTGCTTGCTTGGTAGCTATCCTAGCAAAGTATTTTTCTAGTATTTTCTGATTATAATAGTCTTACTCAATTACCTTAGTTTCAATACATCTGGGTAAATTAGAAGAGTCTTTTAACAGCCAGCATCAAATTATTAAAGAATGCACTAAAAAGTATTTATCAATTTTGAATATCAATAATGAAAAATATAATTAAAATATTTAAAGGAGTAAGATTCACATGTTTTAGAATAGAAAGGTATTTTTATTATGGAATGATTTAAGATATAAAACCACATATAAAATATATTTTTGATAAATTAATTAAAACTATATTATGAATTTTTACTTCTAAAAATCTGCCTTTTCTTCTTAAATTTAGAAAGTCTCATATTTCAAATATAATTTCAACAAACAGTAAAAACAAAATTTCTTGAACCTTTATTTATAAGAAACTAGAGGTTCAATAAAAGCAAGCTAACAGTACAGATAAAATAATTGTAATATTTGTAAAGAAGTTACAATCAATTGTTGAAATAGCTTTCTAAAATATATTTTAGAATAGATCTTTAATCTGGATTATATCTTTAGATTGAATTATATCTTTCTGCATTCTTTCTCATACCTCTGCCTGTATGCCTTTCCTTCCAGTTAATTCCCCAAATATTGCCAGTTATATTTCCAAAACTTAAACAAAAAGGAGATTAAAAGAGTCACTAAATTTCATTCAAAAGTGATATAGAATTTAATTCTATTGGAATACAAATAAGTGTTATTATTCAATCAAGCCATTATATCTTATTATTACTACTAAAATAAATCAGCAGAATGAATTATGCTGAAAACTCAATCATAAAAACAGAAAATAAATAAAAGAACCATATATGCAGAACACATGAAAATTTATATAAAGACAAGAACATTTGAGAGACATAGACACTAAGCATTGTGAACTCAGACTAAATGAAGGAAATTGATTTCCAAATAAAGGAAGATCAAATTAAAGTGCTAATATAAAAGAAAATACAAACATGGGCCAATTTTCAGAAATGGTTAAAGAATAAGAAAGATTGTTCATAGAATTTCAGTTAAAATTACTACGTATACATGAGCATTATTATGTGAAATAATGTAAGAATCTAACAAAAAGTAAAAGGAATATAGAGGCTGTGCGTCTGGAGCCCAGGATGGTCTTTCAAGGTCACACCTTTGTTGTCAGAACTCGGGGCCACAGAAATGAAGCCCTGTTCTCTTTGAGAGTGTCATCCAGAGACTGCTCTCAAAACCCAGAAGATGCTCCTATGGCTCCTTACGACATGCCCCCCTCCACTGGCCCTCTCACATTTCTAATCTCTTACCTCTCCACCTTCTTTTCCAAAAGGCATACCTGATTAAATTAAGTATACTCAGATAATCTTGTTTTTGATTAATTCAAAGTTGATCAATTAGAATCTGACTGAATGAGTGATAGCCCATCAAATTCATTACAGCAGGGATTTAAAATCTTGAATGCTTAGACATTGCTTACCTCAGTTCTGGATACACATTTGTTATTTTGTTTTTACCTCCTCACTGGCACATTTTTACCTTTATATACTACAGGCTTGAAATAATATTAACTTCAGCAACAACTGGGGATGGTATAAAGAAGCAAAATTGAAATAATTATGTTTTGATCAAGTTAAATCATAATTTCTTTTAAAGTGTTGGTTTGTATAAATTCTCTTTAAAAACATCGTAAGTTGTTTGTGTAGCAGAGCCACTACCTGTGTTTCCTTGAAGTGTCTGGTCTTAATTTAAAAATCACCACTTTAATCATATATGATTAATAAGACTCAAGTTAATAACAATAAATCGTCTTAACCTCTACAACACTAGATGGTGATATTTTAGTTTATAATATATTTATATTCCTTTCTTAAAGGAATATTAAAGACAAATTAAGCCGATATTCTTTTGTAAGCTCAATATGGTAAAAACCAATGCATCTCTTTTTAAGGATCTTTAATTTGTTTTAAAATCAGATGAACAAAAATATCATAAAAGGTTATGACAAATAAGTGTTGGTTTCCCTCATTAAAGCTTCCTCTGGGTTCTTAGAGAATTTTATATGTCAAAACACATGGCATTTGGCAAGCAAATGCCTGAAACTTAGATGTGGTCACTAGAGGTTCTCTTAGAAATATTTCTGTGAGTGCAGAGGGAAAGTCACTTGTCTGTGACAGCTTTTCCACTGTAAGACCATGTTAGTCAGCAAATCATACACGAAAGGCTACTAATGAGGTTAATAAGAAGAGTGTCTGCAAGTTCCCCACTGAGGAATATGTTTAAAAGAATAAGAATAAGAAAAGCACAGTGTACTGGGCTTTCCAAAGGCTGAAAGGAGAGTTAGTTACTAAGTTTTGAATTCTAGGCAATTAATTGAAAGTAATTCATTTTTTTCTACTTCTTCTTTTCCTCTAAAACCTTTTGCCTTTGCCTATAGAATTATTTACCCTCTAGAAGTTTGCAAAATCTGCATTGGCCCAAAGTGGCATTTAATGAAAATTAAAATGCAAATAAAAATTTTCAGTTGGCCTATAACTGGGTCAGTCAATATATGTACATTCTCACAGTATAAAATATATTTATGAGAAAAAGTCCTCTTTGAAGGGTATATTAATTTTGACATGGTACTGGCACAAAGTGTTATAAGACAAACTAGATAGTAATAAGTGTAATATATTCACAGTACTTAATTTACATAGAATATTCCCAAGCATGATATCATATAATCCTCTAGGACCCTTCCAAATTCAGAGATACAAAAAAATGGATATTGAAGTATAACTTAGAATTTGAATAATCCAAAGTGCACTGAATTAAAAAAATACATTTTTTAGACCAAAAGAATACTCACTAATGAATGATGTTGAAAAATACAAATGAAATAGAAAATATTTAACCTTGATACTTTAATTTTAATCAATTAATAAACTAATCTCAATCAATACTTTCTTTAGTCATAAGGGTGTATTTTTCTTTTCTTAAAAAAAGAGTCTAGAAGAAACATAAGAAAGGTAAAAGGCTGATGTTTCAAGAATAGTACATAAATATATATATCTTTGTCTATATCTATATATCTAATTATATGTCAATTTTGTATAGAAAAATAAAATACTTTTTATACTGAATCAGATGGCAATTCAAAGAAACAATGTTTAAAAATCCTATCACACTTTTACAAAAATTATCCATAATGTCACATGACAAATATTCTTTTAAAAGATTTTTCTAGCAGAAGGTACAAGATATTTATAAAAATAGCTCATAGAATTTACTACTATTTTTTGAAAATTGTTCCAATTTTCAACTAATCATATGCATTTGGTATCACAAGGTTTCTACATGGTAGGCCAAGAGAGATTGTTAGACAAATTCAGTCCTCTTATCATACTCTGAACACATAACATCTGACTTAGACTACTAGACATTGGATATTTGCCAAATGTAAATTGCCTCCAAATGTAGGAAAGTACTATTTTTTTCTAGGTGAGCAAATTACCCTTTCAGACTTTGGCTAACTGGGCTTCAGTTGTCTAATACATTTGCAGGTAAAGTATAAAATCATAATCTAAATTTCTTTCAAAACCTAGAAATTGTTAGACCCAAAGTTAAGTATATAAATATTTGACTTATACAAAGTCCATTTTATTGGAAATATAACTAAACATTAGAAAAATACATTTATTGTAAATAGAAGGTTCTTAGAAAATGCCATTTCTGTCATTAATGCTGTCATTTATATATAGTTTATTCTTTGCCAATCTCAAATCCAAGTAGTTAACACAGATTAACTCATGAACTCTTCACAAATCTATGAAATAAATGCTATATAATGCCCACTTGACAAATGAAAGGATAGATACACAGAGGTGAAAGTAGTTAAAGGCAGAACTGTTTGCACTCAAACTCTACAGGCTCTCTGTTTAGTCTAGCCAGTTCTCAGATATTATCATATGAATTATTGCTATTGTTGTGTCATTATTATCATCTTTCTTTTCCTTAAGAGTCAAAAAAAGAATCTAAAGCCTTAAATAGGAAGGGATTTTTTTTTTTTTTAATACATGTTGTTTCCAGGCAAACAGATCAGAGATAGAGGAAAGGTTTGCATATCTGTGACTTTACAAGAAGCTATCAAACAGAGCAGGATCCAGTTTAGGCAGTTTAATTTATTGTGTTATATACTTTAAAAGTCCACTGGTGCAATAAAAATATATATATTTTTTCTTTTGGGAATTGCAAAGCTGTTTGTATAATAGATGCTTGAGGAAAACATAGGCCTTCAAATCCCTTAGAATAGTTACCAAACACTTCATAAACTGGCTCCAGCCATGTCTCACAGCCCACCTTCATATATGCACTGAAGTCAAATCTATAACTACTTGATATCTTCCAAATGTGAAAACATACTCTTGTTCCTCTTTCACTTACATGAGATGATACCTGTTCTTGAGAAGGCTCTTCCATCATTTCTGTATTTTAGAGCTTTTCTATAACATAAAAATCATAGAGGTGTCCATCCACCTCTAACTTGGTGGTGGCATTCATCATATTGCATTGCAATTAATTCTACTGATACTTACTATATCATTTATCTAGTCTGTGTACTGGAAGTAAAGATAAAAGAAATAATTCCATTCCTTAAAGGAGCTTAAAATCTAATAGGGTAAATGAAGGAGTAAGATCATTTCAGAGTTAATGAGTACTATAGTTAATTTGACATTTATAAGATTCATGTGGAAATGGATCCATTAAGCTGTCAGATTGATTAGTAATGCAGTAAGATCACACAACTAATTATTTTTATTCAGACTACTGGTGTCTTGATACTATTTTCTACAATGTGCATCAATCAATCCTCTAATTAAAACTGACTTTTTATTTAGTATTTATATAAGGAACTAATGTACTGACTTAATAACTATACTTTGGCCTGGTTCAAGTCCAGAGATAAAGTCCAGCCCTTTATCTTAGTATGTGTCAAAATTCAGATGACATTTTGTTCCTGAGATGCACTTTCTTGGTGGTAAGCCTCAATTTATTCAGAACCTAGACAGGGAAGAGAGATGATATTTATTAGGTTTCCTAAAAGATCTCAACATTGAAAAAAAAGTAAAAATTAGGCGATTATTTTTGTAGACGGTCATGCTGATAAATTTGTAAAGAAAGATAAATCTCTATATAGATTGTAGGTGAAGTTGGGCTGAAAACAATGACTTTTGTGGTAGGATGGAGCATTTTCACCATGATACTCTGTAAAGACCAGGTCTATTAGGTTTTTACAATTGAATTGAGGCATAAGAAAGATTTTAAATCTTAGGGTACCTTGTATGTTGATTTGGCTTTATTTGTAGCTGAGTGGCTGTTTTTTTAGAGCACTGGTTCCCTAGAGTAGCAGCATCATTATCACCTGGACATTCTCATTTTGGTTGCACATTAGGGTCACCTGGAGGCATCCCAAACCACTTGATATCAGTAGACCCAGATATCAGTAGCATCCTAAAGCTCACCAGGTGATTCCAATGTGCAGTTAAGATTGGGAGTCAATGTTATATAGGTATATGGTGGGCTTTAAACAAGATATGGGCCACAGGCAACTTGTAGCTTCAGCAAAGGCAAAGGTGCCTCTTTGTGGAGAGCAGAAGCAATAAACATAAATGAAGGCCAGAAGAGAATGTCATTGGTAAGTTTTGGGGGTTTAAGTGTAATAGACCAAATGGTTGTGTCCTTCCCACGTTCATATGTTGAAATCCTAATCCCCAGTGTAATGTTATTTGGAGGTGGGGCCTTTGGGAGGTCATTAGGTCATGGGGGTGGAACCTTGATGATTGGCATGTGTGCCCTTATAAAAGGGATCTAGTGAGATTGCCTGCTTTTTTTCTACCATGTGAGACTACCTCAAAAAGTCACCTAGCTGTCTGTAACCCAGAAGAAGACTTACTGGAACCTGACCATGCTGACCCCCTAATCTCAGATTTCTAGCCTCCAGAAGGGTAAGGAATACATTTCTTTTATTTATAAGTCACCCAGTCTGGTAGTTTGCTGTAGTAGCCTGAATGGACTAAGGCATTTAGTAAATGGATTGTTTCATTGTTGGGGAATATATTCAATACAGGCAGCATGACCAGAAGCACTTTAGCACAGACTGAAAATACAGGCTACCACAATTAGCTACTCAGTTACAGTGTTTCTTAAATAATAGATGTGGGTTAGGCAACAATTCAATTATAAAATAAAGAGGTCCTCTCTCTAGGTTTTGCTGTCTGATTTTAAACTACAAGGCAGCTCCTTTCAGCATGTATTACTTCCTACCCATGAAGAGGTGCCAGGATTAGCAAATAAACATATAGTATTCTGTTTAAATTTGAATTTTAGGCAAAAATAAATACTATTTCAGTATAGGTCAATAGGTATATGTTCCAAATATTGCATAGGCCATGCTTATACTAAAGTATTTGCTTTGTCTGAATCTTAAATTTAACTGAGCCTCCTATATTTTACCTGACAATCTTGTGTGAGTATGTTTCAACGTTTAAATTGGCATTATATGGTAGAATTAGTTCAGCTGTTCCAAATTCTCTTCTGTAGTAAGAGCCAATGGGGGAAGTTAAAAAAATTCAATACATGTAGCTTGTCTGTGAAATCAGGTGTTGCAGATACTCAGAATTGCTTAGTGAACTCAGGACAGGTGGGCTTGTAGATATTGCTTGTTCCTTAAAATATATTTAAGAAATGTGTGGAATTCAAGATCAGAAAAATAAGTGATTTGCCTAGCATATAACTGAGATTTTAATTCAAGAATTCACTGAGTGATTTTCCAGCTGAAGTGAATGTGGGATGGTAAACTAATTTTCAAAATTTAAAATCATGATATTCATACAAGTACAAGACAACTATATAAATATGTATGTCTACATGTTTCTTCTATTTTCTGCGCATTCGAAATCAGGCATGGTGTTACATGTACTAATAATAGACATTAGCCACTTCATATTTCCTCAGGATTTTTAACTCCAGTTCCTCAGATGACATTGCCAATGTTCTCATGGTTGCATTATGAATCAAGTTTTCTTCTGTTTTTGACTGCTTCTCAGTTGAGAGTCCAGTGTTTCAGTGGCTATATTTTCCTCTTAAATCTCCCACTGAAAATTTGGTTATTACTTAGTTTTATTACACAGAGCAATTCTGGTCTGCTCTAAAATCTCCTTAAAAACTTGTATGTTATACTCACCAACATACTCAAGAAGGGTACCATACTCAAGTACCAGTAAAGTTTATAAATCACAATTTGTTATACATACACACAGACACACGCAACACAGATTTTCTTGTTTATTCGGCCAAAATGGCTGTGTTGTATATAATCATGAGATTATCTATGGTCTCGTAATTAGAATGGCCTTCACTTTATCATATTAAGTATTCAGGATATTACATTTACTTTAGCTTTATATTTAAGCATGATATAGTCAAAAGGGATTTTTTTAATTTCATAAACTCTTAGGACATTTTAACATACATAAATAATTAAGAAGCAATTTGTTTAAGCTACTATACCAGAAGTGTTCAAAAGTAGCTGCAAAAATTGCACACAGATTGCTAAACAGATATTACTCTGGAATAGCACTTGTCTACACTGTATTAATTAGTCTACTGATTACATTTTTTAAATAATTTGTTTTGGACCTATCTTATGGATAATATTTCTTGTTAACATATTTAAAATAAAACTTGTTTTCCTTAAGTTTCGAGAAGTGTTTCATTGCACTAATAACAACCTTAGTGTATAAAAAAGTACAGGTTTTATCTAGGGAGTCATGAAAAGGAATACTACATAGAATTAACTATAAAGCAGATGCCCCATTAATCCAAACAACTATCACTCCAGATACCTAGAGATACAAACAATTATTTTAGAAACATCAAATTCTGAAATTTTCTCAATCTACAATAATGGCAGCAATGAGATACTGATTTCCCAGAGGATGCCCAGAGCTCAGGTAAAATATAATGAACATTTTTATTTTTATCATTAACTGTAATATAGAAAGCATCCAAAAACAGTGGTAAATGATTCAGAGATCTTTCCCTTTGGTAAATAAACATGCTTATATTGCTCTCATCATTAAGCAAACAAAAATCAAAAACCTTTATTAAGTCCTTTACTCTTGGCTAACATCACATTTTATTTTTGACCTCCAAGCTTTGTAATGCTGTACCATATTAAAATTGGTTTTATCCTTTTTTAATCTTCTTATTCACCCATCAGCTCATTACTACTGAAATCTTTCTAAGAATTCCGGTGACCAACTCAGTGCCAAATTCAATAGATAATTTGGTTATTTATGTTATTTATCTAAGAATTGTAGTATTCACTTATTTCTCCTTAAAATTCTCTTCCATATGGTACAACTTCCTTTGGGTTATTTTCTTCTATCTCTAGCATCTCTTTTTCACTATATTCCTTAGACTCTATTTTCTTTTGCACAATATTTAAATGATTTCATAAAAATCTGTTTTTGTTTAATTCTTATTCTATAGTTTCCCAAAGTAAATGCCACAACTACCATCCATACTGATCCCCAGATCCTCTTCTTCTCCTAGAATGTAGAACTTTGCACCTAGTGCAACATTACCCATATCCTTTAGGCAACCTCAGCCATTTCCCAAAGTAAGTGACTACCATTGTGAATACTCTAGTCCATCCTCCATCAAGCAGTAGAATTATTTCACAAAATGTGGATCACTTGTTTAAAATTTTTAAGAACTTCATACTTTTCAGGAAAGATTTCAGATTTCTTACCTTTGCACATACAAATTTCAGCCCCCTTTCACCAGTTTTGCATACTTTTCTTTACCCGTGATATTGTTTAATTAAATCACATAAAAGTTTTCCCTGATTCTATAACACTACTATAGTCAGTCTTGAATTGAGCTGTTTGCCAAGTGCCTTCCCTAAGCAGTGGGTCTACAAGAGCAATGTTCTTCCTTTTGGTAGTTCTCACTAGAACAGAGTGAAGATACCAAATAAAGATAATTACAATAGTGATGTTATAATGATAAATGCGCAAATACTATTGTAAAAGAACTTAATTCAGGCTTCTCGGACCAAGGAAAACTCCCAAAGAAGCAAAAATACATGTCTTGAGTCTTAAAGAATTAAAAAGATTTAGATGAAAAACAAGGTAAAAATTATTTTAAATGTTTTCTAACCACCTGTCTAGATATACATGTTGCTCTCAAAGCTTTATCTCCAGACTAAAGATTTTCTAAAGCTATGTCTTTGGTTTCAGCTAAATTCTCAATAGCTCCACACCTAATATCCAACTAATATTCATGTTAATGTCTAATATTTAGTAGTAGTCTCTAAAACCAATGGTCTGTAGGTGTTCCTATTTTTTCCTTAGACTATTAATCTAATTGCTTACACCAAAAACTTTAAAATTATTATTATTCCTCTTGTTCTTTTATATCTACACCCAATCACTTGCCCTTTCCTTTACCTAGAAAGTACTTTGCCAGCTTACTGCCTCACTTTCAAATATTTTGCTCAAATATTTTTTTGAAGCTTACCCTAATTATGTTAAACTGCAGATACTCTCATCCACCTTTATTTTCCATTCCTGATCTATATACCTTTGCAGTATTTATCAACGTCTGATCTCTATCTATCTATCTATATCTATATCTATATATCTCTCTATATATATATTCATATAAATTGTTTATATATCTTCCACTGAAATGTATACTCTATGAGAATAAAATTTTTTTTTTTTGGTTCACTGTAGTATAAATAGTGCTTAAGGAGTTCCTGTCACACATTAGTTACTTAATAAATATTTGGTAATTGAGACAGTAAATATGATTTCATTATTAGATCATCTGTCTTCTAAAAGGCAGAACTATTATGAACTTAAAAAGTTAAATGATGTAAAAGTATTTTCTACTACTCTAAAATTAATAATATTAACAATTCTTGCTTTTGATAGGTCTTTTGGATCTTATACTATTTACATTAAAATAAATAAATTATCTTTATCACTTTGTTATTGATTTTTAAATTTTAAACAGGCACAATGCTAAGCATTTTATACATTTCATCACATTTAATTCTTACAACTAACTTATGAGATGAGATTAATTATTTGACTCAATTGAGGTTTAGAGGGCTTAAGAATGTGGCTAAATTAGCAGAATGGAGATCTGAATACAGGTAGTCTCACTCCACAATACATGTTTAAATTACTCTCCCTTTCATAGTTTGAAAATGTAAAAATACAGTCATAATAAATAGGACTTTATTTTCCCCTAAAACTAAAATATTTTGAATTCTTCTAAAATCCTAATTCTGTAGAGAATATCTGTAAAACCAGATGAAAAAAATAGATTTGTTCTGGGATCAGGGAAAATAAAGACCAGTTTAATATAATTTTTTCTATGTTTTATATATGTATTTCTGTATATTCAATTAAAATGTTTGTTCTTAAAGTCACATTTCCTTTGATAATATTATATAAGGATTTACTGTTTAATTATTAAAAGACACACAATTTAGTTTCTAATAGAAGTAAAATAGTCTTTCATTCAGTTTTCCTCAGTGATGTGTACCAGTTCTTTGCTACCATATCTGTTAGGAATTAAGAATACTCTAGTCATGTTTGACCTCTAGTTTTTAGTTAAAGTAGTGTTAATGGATTTAGTTTTAAAAATTACTTTACAAAAGTATTCATCTTTTTCCCTTTGTCTTTGTAATTCACCTTCAAAAACACTTTGATTATCTCTGATGGTAAAGGTCTATGTAGGTCTATTTATTTCTAACTTTGTTTCAAAGACTTGAACTAGTAGTCTCCTTAGATTTAATTAAATGCAGGTATAATTTCTAAATTTCCATCAAACTGGTTTAGCAATGGTATAGTCCTATGAGGAAGTTCTGCTTTCTGTTTTTTTTTGTTTTGTTTTGTTTGACAGCTTGTGTAAGAAATTGATTCTGATTCCAAACAGATGGAATTTTCCCCTTTATCCTGTGTCCTTAACTACCTGAAGACCAATAACAGACAAGATGCAGTTTACTCTCCCTTCTGATGAGTCTTGTCTTAGACATTTCAAACAACAAAGTTTCCTCCTGAGAAAATTATGTTCAGTCACTATAACCTTTAAGTAAAAGGACTTGGCTTCAAATGTGCTGGGATTTCTTCTTCCTTGTGAACAGCAGATTATTCTCCTTTGTACTAAATTAATGTCTCAGGGAATTGAATGTCAGAAATTTGGCCCACGCAATATCCCATTTCCTTGTTGGTGTCTACCAGGACTTTTTGGCAGGAACAAAAAGAAATAGTAGGCCACTTTGAATAAAATGTGCTGTATCAATCAAAGGGAAACATCACACATTAATTTTGCTTCTAAACTGTTAAATTATAGCCATGACAAAATATGACTTAAAACACAGCTTTATAACATTGTCTTCAGTAGGGTCAGTGCTCTATCAAAATGTTACATACATCTTGTTTGTGATTAAGCTGTGATACCTGCATTAAGTTACTCCAAATTATTTATTTGTAAATAATACAAACTTTTTATGAATTTGATTTTTCCCATAGGAAAAAGAAAACTAAAATTTGTGCAGGCAGATGGTCAAACATATTATTGAAGCAAGACTAAGCACTGAGTCTCCCAAATTTTCTGATTTTTTTCTTCCACCACCTTGTATTTGTATACAATACATACTGTGGTGAGTGGGCAGTTTCATCATCTTGTGGGCTAGCTCCAGTTTTTTCAGAGGACAGGATAAGTACTTGCTCTCACTGTTCAGTTTGAGATATCTTTTGAGGGTTCTAATCCATTCAAAAAAAGGTTGTTTTTTTTCAAGGTATTTCAAAAGGATTTAACAATCCTTGAGGCAACCACCACAGACTATCATCAGAATAACCTCAATTCATGGATTTAATATAAATCCTGAACATATGCTCTCTTAAATGGAGATAGACAGACTGCCTGAATTGGCTACTCTTAACTTTCTCAGTTTTTGAGACAGAAAATATTCAAAATTTAGTAGCTTAAGAAACCATTTCTTTAGATCATGATTTCAGGAGTCAACAATTTGGGCTGGGCTCACCTAGGTGTGCTTCTGGTTTGAGTATGGTATAGTCATTTGTGTACAGTCAGTCACTACTTCAGTTGGGGGTCCATTCATCTAGAATGACTTTAGTTCTCACCCTGGATTCTCATCTAGCTGGCTGAGTTTTTATCCAGCTAATAGATACCCTAATAAAAAAAGAAAAAGCTCCAAGTCACACTCTTCAGACCTCTGATTACCTCATGTTTACTAATGTACCATTGGTCAAAGCATATCTCATGGCCAAATCATTGGAGGAAAAGAGCCGTGTGAGCATTTTTACAAATCACCAGAGATTCCCTCGCTTTCACAATACACTAGAATCTGTTAGGCTATCTGACTATAAGTTCTAACCTTGCTGTTTTCCATAGGAATGCTTTTCATTTCCTTCAGTAATAACCTTATGACAACCTAGTTCTCCAAATCCTATAAATGTTCTTTTCTAACTTCCTTTTGTCATGCCCCGTGCTTATCCTGGGGTATGTTTCCTCTTGCTATCCTAGATTTAAAATTTTTAATTAGTTTGACTAATGGTATGTTTCTTATGGTCCTTGAACAATAGGCTTTATTAGCATATCTTGAGCCTCTATGAGTTGTTAGACTGTGTGCTAAATGATAGAATACAAACTTGCAGAAGGAATGGTCTCTATCCTTGAGAATTTGACAACTTGGCAAAACTATACTAAAATTTAAATTCTTAATATTTCCTCTCAGATGAGATGCTTGTGTGATACAAAAATGCATGTTTTATAGAAGTTATTTAGCTCAGAGCCAGAGGTTTTATTTATTTATTTTCTTTATTTTTTAGGGGACCTGATTCCTTCTTTTCCTATAAAGGAAGAGTCCAACAAATAAAATAGAATCAAGGAGCTTTTACTTAAAAACTTGTATTATTATTGTGTACCTCTTCTTCCTGGTAGAGTAATTTTACCTAAGAATACACAAAAGGAGTTTTCCACCTTTAGCAGATCTTCTCCTCAATGCATTACTAAATCCACATAATGCAGTTTAAAATGTTGAAAGCAGTAAACAGTGGCCAGAAGAAGAAAATTTCATGTTTTAAACTTGGAAGTGTCCATCATTTTACACCAAGAACAGCATCTTTAGACATAATAGAGAACCTAATGTTTTAAATTCTGTATTTATTTGCAGAATATCTGTTTTCTTGAAATAGTTGTTATAAACTTCATGCTTGAGGATAATGGATAATGCTAAATGAAACCTAGCAAGATGCCATTAGAAGAAAAACATACACATGCACACTAAGTTCTATTCTCCACCACTAGATACTTTTTCATTTACATCTTTATTTTAAGAAAACATTATATGTATTCATCTTTCCATTCCTTCTTGGGTCTAAGAAAAGAGACAATATTCTTATTTCAAAATAAAGTTTTTCTTCTCTAGTCTTCCCTCTGGACTGTCTTAAATTGTGTTCCATTCATTAGCCCCTTTTATTTCTTTATATATATTTAGTCTCACCCTGTCTATGCCCCCTTCCCTTTCACAAACAACCAAACAAAAAAGATTTCTAGGTGAATTTAAGAATGCTGCCCTTGACCTTGAAACCCTTTCAAGCTATTTTTCTATATTTTTCTTTCTGTATTTGATAAAGGCAGTTTTAATAAGAGCAAGCATCACAAATTTTTTTCTACTACTGTCTATATTTTATAGCTTTAAATCTTAAACTTTTAATGCCATTCATTAAAATAGTTCTTCTTAAGTAAGAAAGTCTTGAACTTTCTTCATTTATTCCCAATCCTCAGAAATTATATACTTTTCTATTTGCTAGAGAAAGAAGGGTTTGTGTATCCTTATAATGAGAAATAGTTCATTTCAGTCTTAAGCAGGAGGGGATGTCTTGTGTTATCTTAGGTAGTTCCAATAGTATTCTCCTCCATGTGAATGTGATTGGCTTTAAGGATATACTGCTCATTTGATTCTTATCCTGTGATGCTTTAATGTCTTGGGTGTTTCTTCTAGCTTACTATCTTTTATTGAGGAAGGGTTCAATATCTTTGCTCAATATCTTAGATGGCTTTGATGGCTGTAATAGGCCATATTTCAAGATCTTGATGTGTGGAAAGTTATTTACAACACGATATGAGTTGGAAAGATAGAATTGATGGTAGGAAGATGTGGTTTGGTAATGATTTTAATACTTGCTTAGCCATTTCCTTATTGTATCTTAAAAAGTTGCAATAGCTTTGTGCTTGAGGGTGACAGAGGCAAATATATTTTTAGCTCTTTCCTTCTATTTCTCCATTTCTCTCTAAATAATTGAATTGTTTGTAGACCAGCAATATGATACCTTTATCAAAGTCTTGCAGAAGCAAATCAGACACAAAGGAGGGAAGGATGAAGACCCTGAGAAAGTATTCCTTATTCTTGAGTTTCCTACTTCCAAGCAGCCAACAAATGCTTACTGTTTCTATTCATTGTTTTTAGCTCTGGATAGTAAAGCTAATATTATTTTAATATGAATGGTTCTCCTTAATGGAAGAATGAAGTTGTGACAAAAAATTAATCAAGGTCATATTTTAAATAAAAGATTTTAGTACCCTTGATTCCATATACTATGGTATGTTCCTAAGCCCTTGGGAAATTTCAGCTGACAATCTGGTTTCTATTTCAAATCAGGCAAAACAAAATCCTAGGATAGAAATTCTGTGACTTGATTTGATTTTTCTTAAAATAAGTGTACAAGAAAACAGACATATTCCTGTGAAGAAGTATATAAAAAATGCAATTATTGATATAGATTCAATGTGGGAGTAATACTTGATAATATTCTTGTTTAAAAAGACATGTTTCATATCAACATACTTTACATTCAGATAATATTTGAAATTAATTATATATTCTAATCAGGAAAAAATGAGAAGTAAATGTATAAATTAATTTGTTAACATTGAAAATGAATGCTGTTAGAAGGTTAAAGCAATAGGCATACTAAAAAAAAAAAAAAAATACAGCCCATTCAGCATAAAGTGTGAATCTATGTATGTGAGGCGGAATAGCTAGTGGGTAAATCTGACCTGTAACTAGAAATTGTTTGAAAGCTAATACCAGAGCTTGGTAAAGCTCTTTCCTCAAAGCATAATGCAGATTTATCATGTTTTTCCTTTGGGGTTGATGAAGTGCTGACATAACAATTCATTGCGAAAATCAGGATTTTCAAATCCAAAAGGACAAACTACTTCAGAAACACTTAGCTTCTTTAAAGGCAATTTTCAGAGCTCTTGTTACCCTGGAACTTCATTCAAACTATATCCTCCTTTAAGAGAGACCTATAAATAAATCTATCCCATGACCTTCAGTTCTCATCTCCTCCAGCATTTATAGCTCATCATTAAAAGAGAAAAAGTCTTTTTTTTTTTACTGAAAATTATATACATGTGTACCATATCTATATTATTATAATTTTTAATTAGCTCTCTAAAGTTGCTTTGCATATGAACTCTTTTTGGAAAACACACACAAACACTTGTCTCTGTGTCCCTTGGAGCAAGTGAGCTTGTTTCAAAAGTTTACACACACACACAGGCACAACTTTAAAATTATTCCCTCTGACATTGCCCTAGGCAAGGCCAGCAGTCCATTACCCTACACTAAAGTAACTGATTTCTACTTCTTTCTTGCCTTCACCAGAAGTTTAATTACTATCTTGATTTCTCTAGACTCAGTGTTATATATTCTCATCAAAGTCTTGTCCAATAAAGTTATTTTCATACAAATAAGTCGTGAGGTCATATTGTTGTTTAGAAACATTTGCTAATGTAGCTATAGTTTCTTATTCTCTAGCTTGGCATTCGAAAGCCTTCATTATTCCTGCACATATCTCCTGAAAAGCAATATTGTCCTGTTTTGGACAGCTCAAGATCTGGAGCCTGACTGTCTGCACCAAGGCACAACTCTTGACGCTTACTTTTTGGTGAGAATTTGGGTAATTATTGTATAGTCCTGAGCCTCAGTTTCTCCATCCAAAATAAGAATGACAACTTCATTTTCTCTGTAGAATTATCCCTGTAAAGAAATGAGTTGATATAGGTTAAACACTTAAATGGTGCCCAGAACATAGAAAATGCTATTTATTTGTATAATCCTACTTTTATATACTGTATAAATTTAATCATACTATTCTTTTTGCTCTATTCTATTATATTCTGTTTTCTCCTGAATTTGGATATTAATTTAAATCTAATTCTCTAAGCTCCTCTAATATCTTTACATCTATAAGATGTTTTGCAGGTTTTTAAATGTGTTCTGTACCACATATAGTCAGGTATAGTTTTAATGTAAGTACTCCAAGTAATGAAAACCAGAAAGACATGCAGTAAATACTGAGAAAACTACACCTGTTTTTTTTCCAGTGGTGATGATGGTAAATAACAAGAGGATACTACTGTTTATAATGATTATAAATAACTTTATTTACTTTAAAAAATTATTTGAAAATGTTACATATTAATAGAAATAACATGCTAAATTATTAAGAAATATAAGTGACTAAAATGTATAAGAAAAAATCTTGAGAAACTATAGAGGATTGAGAAAGAAAAGATCAAAGAATATAACACTAAAAAAAGAGAAGATGAGAGAAATTATAGCAAATGAGTCATGCCTACTCATGTAAAATGTGATGATTATTAGCAAGATACAATCAACGTGAAAAAATTCAACTTCAGAAATATTATATTTTTGAGTATTGTAAAGCAAGTCATTAAGAGTAAAAGATAAGACACTAATACAACTATACTTCACTAGTAAATAATAGTGTATGATATGCTAGGAACTTACCACTGTTTATAGGAATGTATTGTAACATTTATCATTTGAAAATGTCTTTAGGCTATATCTTCCTGAGTATTGCATCTAGCAATTTGTTGTTAATATGAGGACTTAATAAAGATTTGTCCAACTGAATTGCATTTTAGCCATTTGAATACCATAAATCTATAACAAACACTAGAAAATGGATATTTGAAAGAAAAGTGAACCCATTTTATTCAAGAACTCTTTGTACTCGAGCCCAGCACCTGTTTAAAAACAAATTGGAAAAATTTTTTTAGAAAGTTCTCTACCATTTAGCTGACTATACAATTTTCTCTATATTAAAATATCTAGGCACTTTTGGGCTTTGCTATTAACGTTAACCTAAATAGTTAGATCACATCGTTTTTAAAAATGTGACTAAAGTTTTTCTGCAATTAGACAAAATCTAAATTTCATAAGACTTTTTATAATGACCTAAATATTAATAAACATAATAAACTCTAATAGGGCAATCTATTTAATTTTTTTGAAGCAGGAAGAGACCAAAATCTCCCTAGATCAAGATAACATCTTTTTGTTTTTTGTTATTTTTTGAAACTTCTGGCTAATTTTTTTCCATATTAAAGAATAGTTGGTATATAATATTAGTTTTGTTCAACGTAGTGATTTGATATTTATATATCTTAGAATGTGCTTCCCACACAGAGTCTAGTAAACATTTCTCACCATGCAGAGTTATCACAATATTATTGACTATATTCTCCTTCAGCTTTTGTACTCCTCCTCCTCACCCAGCCTCCGGCAGCCATCAGTTCTTTGTATTGAAGTCTGTTTTTCTTTTGTTTATTCATTTGTTTTGATTTTTTTAAAATCTGCATCTAAGTGTAATCATGTAGTGTTTATCTTTTTGTATCTCATTTATTTCATGATTTTGATGTCTTACTAACAGTGTATAAGGAAGCCAAATTTCTCCAAGGAGGTGGGTCTTTAATTTTCCCTTTAGTCTAATTTTCCAAATTTTAAAGGCAGTTTTCTATTGTTAAATCCCGATGGTTATATAATAAAACTGTTATTTTTGATGAATGGTCCAATGGGGCACAAACCTTGTCATTGTGTTAATCTACACAATTTTTTTCATCCTTTCTTCTTTGAAATTCAGAAAAATAGTTCAGTTATCACGATGTTTCCAAACTGTCCTGAGAGACCGATGTGCTTATTGTCAGTCCTTTCTAAAAAGTAAAAAGGAAATTCAATGTGGAAAAGCTTTGCTAGCCGAGTGCTTTTATTTTGTCTCATATGTAGCAGAACATTAAATCTATCATTTCTAAGACTGTTCTGAGAATCTTATAATTGCAGCACTTAGATTTAAGAGACATAATTTATCATCATTCTGTTTGCAATTGCTGTAGTATTTCAGTCAAATTTAAAAGTACTTTTTTAAATTTCATTTTGAAGGTTATGTTGACCTTTCCATAATGTTGAATAAATAACCTAAGTTCTTCTTTTAACTGGTAAATATAGTTTATATACAAAAAGAGTGTTTTTCTTTTTATATATTAATATTTACATGTTTATAGAATGTTTATTATTTCTTTCAGCATGATGCACAACCATGAAAAGAACAATCACTTCCATTTTTTCTATAATATTTATTGGTAATTCAAAACATTTTAGGGGATAAAAAAGCTAGACTTTATTAGACTTATGTTATTCATAACTGTCTAAGTAAATGTTTAGTTGTATGTATAGAATGTGTCATATGGCTTTATAGAAGCTAACTTCTGATGGAAAGATTCATAAACAAATATTTGTTTCCACATGTAGTTAACATGGCATTTTTATTGTTGTATTACATTATAGCTCAGATATCCTTAAAATTACTGATGGGTTAGTTCCCTTCCAAGCAGAAAAACATTGATATGTGTAGTCCTATTGTATATTTCTTTTATGTATATTTATGCATTTTACCTGTATTTAAAATGATGTGCCTTATCAGCAAATTCAAATAATATTTATCCCAATGGATTAAAAATAACATCTACACCAAGTCTGTTTATTTATCTACTTGTATTGTTTACCAAATACTTTTCATTTTTACTCCAACTTTCAGCATCCTTATCATACCCCTTTTAGTTTTAGTTCACACTAGGTGAATATTTCTATTCTCTGCCTCTCTATGTATCCTATATCTATTTGAGAACCCTTAAAATTAACTCTGATCATGCTATTACATTGTTCAGAGCCTGTGAATATCATTCATCAATACCTGTCTTTTAAGGAATTCCATAGTCTATTACCATCCAATGTCACAAAATTATATTTGTTTTCTATATGTTCTCTATGCAAGACCTAGTCAAACTGAAGAGATCAAAGTGTTTATTACCTGTACTGAAGGAGATAAAATGCTTTTATCAGAATATAAATCAAAATACTAAATAAAACACAATTTAATTATGCTTCTCTTACATTTTAATAGCAAGACTTTCTTGATAAAAGAATCAGTGCCTTGACTTACATGCTGAAACAAACTCCTTATATATTCATTCTGTTTACAAACAATTCTTAGGCCAGTACTCCTCAGTAGATAATACTTTTATTTACTTTGCTGATACTTTAGAGAGCACCTGGCTACCTGTGACTTCTCTAATCTCCCTACCAAATTCTACCTGTATAATTAGCTTATTCTACTTTCTTTGCACAAGAAGGATTTACTCTTTTGGTCAGAATTCATAATTGACCTAAATGCTATTAAGAATTCTTATTCCCTTATTGAATAATTTACTCATTCTAAATTTCACTGTTTCTCTAATATTTTCCAGGAACACTACTAAATTCAGGAGATATAGAAATAATTACTTTATTTCTCTGCCTAAAACATGCCATTTATATCTCTGAGATTGGAATGAGTCTTAAATTTATGAAAACTTAAAATGACTATTAGCCAAGAGAAAAATAGTTTTCATTATCTGGGTGTGCAGATATGTAATTGTTATTTAGGGCATGACTGGATAATTATAATATTTTGATATAATAAAAAGGATCATTTGAGTAAGGAATATTAGTGTTTATTATTTTCTAAAACAATTTCTGTTGATAGTTTTTATGATAATATCAAAAAAGTGTCAGGATGAATGTTTGAAGCTTGAAGTAAGTTCCAAGGACAAATGTGGAACACTGTTTTAAGAAATGTATAAACCGCCATTTTATTTCACAGAAGACTATATTTTCTGATAAAGTATGGACATAAATGATGTTGATTTGAAAGTAATTAAAATCATACCTTTGAATGTAAATACATTTTAGGAAGTCCATAACTTTATTTCATGTATACTTTTCTTTGAATGTATATACAATTGGATAAACATTAATGGTATGCCAGAAACTGTTTGAAAGTGATTTACATAATTTAATAGTTTAGTACCTTTACCATAACCCTGCAAGAGTTATAGATAGGCATTGTGTGAAAAAAATGTATATGCGGTACTCAGAACAATGCTGGGCCCATATCAATTATTATATTATTACAATTATTTCCATTTTAAGAGGTGAGACATCTGAAAAGTAAGTTTAATTAACTCCTTAAAACACAACTAGCACATGGAAAACCTGAGATTAGAGCACAAAAATTCTAATTTTTAACTGCCATCCTTCACTGCCTGTTAGACTTCTAAGTCACACAGATGTCGATGACTTCTTGTGCAGGAGGAGATGGAGAATGCAACAAACATGTACAATAAAACATATAAAGTACAATGGGATTTAACCATTTTGATAGAGGTATATAGAACATGCTGTTACAACTCTGAGAAGCATCACCTCTACTAGACTTTGGTAAATACCAGGAAAAGCTTCCAGTTGGAAGGATTGCTTACTTCAACCTTCAAACATTCATCCTGGCAATTTTTTGATATTATCATAAAAACTATCAACAGAAATTGTTTTAGAAAATAATAAACACTAATATTCCTTACTCAAATGATCCTCGTGTGAAATATTTATTATATCAAAATATTATAATTGTCCAGTCATGCCCTAAATAACAACTACATATTTGCATACCCAGGTAATGAAAACTATTTTTCTCTTGGCTAATAGTCATTTTAAGGTTTCATAAATTTAAGAACCAGGAATAAAATTTAGATAAAAGCTGGGTGGTGAAAATAATGAAAGAGATGATCTCAAGTTAGTGATTCTATAACATTCTGCCACTTTCTTACCTCATTTTACTAAAATGTAAAACAGAGCAGAGATTCTGTTTCACTGCAGTATTCACAATACATGATGGTTCCATATTGCTTGATGATAGTATGCGTATCAGAAGGCTGTGTGCTTATGCGTGTGTTTTAGGGGTGGATCAGGATAATTTTAGTCAGGCAGAGACCATGCATGGCAAGGTATTCTATAATAAAGTGTTTGGGCTTGATTGTTTTGATAATGAGAAGAAATGAAGGATTTTAATTATAGTGGCAACATATTCATATTTTTATATTAGAAATATCCCTATAAATTTGGAGAATAAATCAGAGTATAAAGAGAAGGCTTGGACACCAGTTAGGTAATTACTGATATAATCTAGGCCATTAAGTTGTAACAGTTAATGAGAACTATTGAATTGAGGCATTAGATATCCCTTATGATCTTAGTTGAAATTGGCTTCTGATATTGCACAATGAAGGGCTATATTAGAGAAGTGGATATAATTTTTTACCTTTATCTAATATCCTATTCTGAAAAGTTTACCCATCGTATGTTTAAGTAACTTGGCTGAAGAACTCTCACTAACCAAACTGCTTATGAGTAATTAAATTTCAAGAATGTGAAAATCGGTCTCATAATATTTAACTTTTGACTGTTAAGAGTAACTATCCTGTTAAAATTGTTACATATATGGTAGCCACATGCTTGAACTTCTAGCTGGTATTCTCTCATCCAAGCTTCCTCATAACATATCTTTTACTGTTTATCTGATTTCTAGAACCATTAAGTTTTATCAAATACAATAAAGGTAACCTTTTTTCTCCTAAAGAAGCAAGTACTGTGCTTTAACTCATTTGTATCTGTAGTTTTGAACTTTCCAGATTTGTTTGCTTAATATAATTCATATATAAATGCAATTACCCAAAACATCTTCTGATGTTTTCTTAGCAGAGAACATTAATAATTCATTAGTTTTTTTTTTGTTTGTTTTGTAGGCAATGAGTTACAAACTAAAATTTAGTGGGGGGAAAAAGTAGACACTATTGTTTTAGAGAGTAATGTGTTGTATATTTGAGATAGGACATTAAATGTTTTATACTGCTTGCCAGCGTCATCATGTTTTCATTAGTAAATTTGAACTTTTATAAAAATCTTTTGCCTGTACATGTGCATACTTATATAAGAATTTCTTGAACAATAATTATTATTTAATTTTCTTCCATGAAAAATGGGTAATTAAATGATCTACAGCTGGTGGCTGTGGCATTGACATAAGGATAGGCCAGTGAAGCAATGGAATATGATAGAAAGCAAAGAAACACATCTGTACATATGTATTAGAAAACAGTGCAAAATGAATAGATTATTTGATATGCTTATGATAGAATTGGCAATTGAGATAAAACAACTTGTTTTCTTTCCCCTTGTTTATTTCTAAAATAATTCTACTGCCTATGTATATAATATATAAATGGCACGTGGTATTTTACAATTTATGTAGATAATATCTTAGTGGTAAGGAAGCAGTTCTCCAAGATTGATTCCTTATTAGCTGGGCTCCTAGGAATGAAATAGGTTTGTAGAAACAAGCTATAGCACAGTGTTAAAGCAATCAGCTCTGGTTGACTACAAAACTTAGATAACAGCCCTTTCGTAGCCTAGGCCCATTGCGAGGGTGGAGTGAGGGGCAGACTCTCTCCCTACTGATGCTGGGTTGGAAGTTTGGGGCTAGAGCCAAGGTTCTGTATATTTATTAAGCCTGATGACACTAGAGGGAGAATCAGTTTTCTCTGATCATGCAGCTTCGAAACCCCACAGTCAAATGCTGGGGTCCCTTTCTAAGTTTTTCTCAGAGTGATGTCAGGCTCTGCCAAATAGCAGGGTCTCAAAGGATGATATCCAATGGGGAGCTTATATACTTGCTGTCGATACTGCCTCTGAGGTTTCCTCAGTCCAGGCTGCTCTAGCGAGCCTGCGCCCAGGACTGCAAGGCCATCTGCCCCTGCTGACATGACACATATTATACATAAGTGATTAAAGGATTCATCATTTACCTCCCATATGTCACACTGGAAAGGTACAATTAAAAGGAAATTTTTGTAAAAGTCATAATGGAGAAGAATATGTGGTTTTATGCAAGAAGAGGGCAAACAGAGTTACACAAAGGAAAGTTAGGTATCTAGGCATATTTTTAAAGTAAAAATGTGTAGGAAATAGTTCTTCAGCTAAAATGGAAATCTATCTTATTCTGACATGATGTAAGGAAAATTTTACATGTATAAATTGGTAGAATTGCTTTAAGATAAAGCATAAGTTTTAGGAAGCTAAATTAGCCTTGTATTAGTTATGCTAGTAACCTTTAATCAGGCATCCTGATATTTAACCTCCAAATATATAAAAGAAAAAAATGAGTGAGGAAAAAAAATTATGGAATAACAGAGGTGAATCAGCCAGTCACTATGCTAGTGTCCAACAGCAAGCTGGAAAAGACATTTTGTATCAATACGTTTAGTTTAGCACTGGAACCTATATAGTATTTCCCCATTATCTGTGGGGGAATTTATTCCAAAATGCACAGTGGATGACTGAAACTGAGGATAGTATTGAACTCTGGATAAATTGTGTCTTTTTCTATCCATACATACACTTGATAGCTTCTCTTTGGCATGTACAACATCTCTACTCTTGCGCTTTGAGGATGTTAATAAGTGAAATACAGACTACTTGAAAACAAGAAGTATGTGTTCAAGTAGTATCAGATACTAGGATAGTTGATTTGATAACCAAAGATGGCTACTAAGTGACTAACAGGTGAGTACTGTATACAGCAGGGATACACTGGGAAAAGGCACGGTTCATGTCACAGGTGGGACAGTGGGATGGACGAGATTTCATCATACTATTAGGAATGGTGCACAATTTATAACTTACAAATTGTTTTTTTCTGAAATTTTCTATGTATGTTTTCAGACCGCAGTTGACTGTAGGTACCTGAAACTATGGAAAGGGAAACTGAATAAGGGGGCTACTGTACTTAGGAAATTCCATCTCTTCATATATCTATATAGAGAATTATGTGGAAATAGAATTCCATTATTTTAAATATTTTCCTCTCAAATTCCACCATATCTGTTATTTTCCATCCAAATCTTCCCCTTTCTGTTTGGGAGGCAAGTATTATCAAGGCCCAGTTCTGTAGTCATTAACATTTGACAAATGGTACAAAGCTAGGATAGAATGGAAAATGCCATTTTTAGAAATGTATTCTCACTTGGAAAATTCACTTGGAAAATTCACTTGCTTTATGTGCACTGTCCCAACAATGCTCATATTAATCCCATAATGCAAAAATGTCTAATTAGAACCAATTTGATAAGCAGCTAGTTATCTGTATTAAACATATGTGTCACTATTCATTGTACAAGTAAACCTATTATTTCCCAGAGAAATCAGAGTCATTAGATCAGAAAGGCTTACTGAAATAGAACTCTGCTAAGCAAAATTAAGCATTTCTATTTTAGCAGAAAACATATCATTTCAAAGTAAATGACACATTAATAGACATAATTAGCACTATAAAGTGTTCAAGAGTCTTGAGAAAATTAATATGAGTATTAAATTTGAATGTGGTAGATTGCTTCAGAGGCCATCTACATATTCTATTATGAACAGGTTTTAAGCATATTAATGCTTTAAACAGGCTTATGAAGTAACATATTCTTTGAAGCAAGAAACTAGAAAATGAATATAAGAAGAGAATTGAACTCAAGTTATCAGATTCTTTACTAAGCTTCTTCCTTTTTTGTCTTAGTGATAAATTACTGAATTATAACACCAGAAAAAAAAAATCCTCATCCTGAGTTTAATAATACCTTGTTGCTCCTCAATTTCCTGGGTACCCATGCTTTTGATATTGTGCAGGGAGTTCAATGAAATGTTAAAATTTTGACAATAACTGGAATTCTTATTGTTTTTACCTCCACTGAAATTTAATTGGTACTATTTTAGCATCTTAATTGCTTCATAAAATAACTATTTTAAGCAATTTTTCTTCCTTATAAGCCTTAGAATACTATTTCATTTTCATACAATGCAATTATTGTCCATGGGGCTTTCAGGATAAAGTTGAAACTCATTAGACAAGTTAGTACCTAAGATATTCCAGGATCACTGTCTTGTCTTCTGTCTTGCAAGAGTTCAAGCCTCATGCATTTTAGTTTTGCTGAAATTCTTACAGATCGAGTGATGGGGTTTGCTATCTCTCTGCCTTGTCATTTCATCTTCGTTTGCTTTTCTTTCACTCACCCTAAAAAATCCAACTCAGTCAAAAAATTTTTTTCTCAAAGAACTCAAGAGTTCATTTGATGCTATTTCTGTTTCCATCTTACTCCCTGCTTGTTATGACACTTATCACACTGGTTAATTCCTGATTTATGTATTTGTCTCCACCTCTGATTTCAAAATCTCTCAAGACCAGGTAGAGGCTTATCTAATTTTGTATTCTCAATACATAACAGAGTTTTGTGTTTGATGTAGGTATGCTGAATTTTTAAAAATAAAAACTTTCAGTAGTAGATCAATTATATAGAAATGGCAAATATCACAAAGGAGATCAAGGCCATAGAGTACTGATCCTAATTCTCACCTTCTAATATGAAATAACAAAGTGGTGCAGTTCACATAAATGGATGGCTTATTAATTGACTTCTTTGTTATTCATTCAGTAAACATTTACTGAGGGCAGGATATGTGTCTGAAACAATCAGATACAGATTTTTCAACACTACCCTATCAGGTAAATAATGAAAAACTAAATCATATATATACAAAGTTTGAATAAATGAAATTTCATATGGCTGAACTGTATGCTGTCAATATAGATTATAATGTACCAATAATATATTACTAGTATAATATTCACCAGGAAAGAGTGATGAAACTGGCCTCATGTATTTCCATCAAGAGTTCCCACTGAGTCAATTGCTTTGTGTATTACTTTACCATTTCCCTGTAAGCCTTTTATTCAACTTTCAGAATGTACAGCAATCCTTGCTGTAAGCTGTCCTTACGCTTTGCATCAGGTAGTTTTGTTCATTTGTTTTATTCTTCCTCAAAACTTAAATCTTCATTCAATCTAGCAGAAATTCTATATATTTTTCTTAAAAGATCTGATACCTTACCTGAATAAATGCTTTAAATTACATATGTTGAAAGAATAAGCAGCTCACTTATGGAGTCAGCACTAGTAAGCAGTAAGTATTGAAAGATAACATTGGGATCTTGGGCAAGTCAATGTCTCCAAGCCTCAGTTCATTCTTCTGTAAAAGAGAGGGAGGTGTATCTACTGCATAAGATATTGGGTGGATTAAATGAGTTAATACATAGAAAGCTATTACAATTGCTGGCATACAGTAAATGCTTCATAAGAGTAACTAATACCACATATTCACATACCATTCACATATTTATTTATAGGAATGGGTAAAGAACAAAGTAGGGATAGTTATAAAAGAAGCAGAGACCTAGAAATATACTTCCTATAATTATGGTAAAATATCCTGGAGTTAGGTATCTGTTGACTTCAAAATAATCATGCTATAAAGATAGAATATTCACTAAATTTAATCTTTAAATTTAGTACTTAATCTAATTTCACTATAGATTCAAGTTTTAAACAATTAGAAAAATGGATGACTTAAATTTTCAAATAAGATTTTCAACAAGTGTAATAAAATATTTTTAATGATAAAATGAGAAAATAAAAATGTTTTCAGTATTTGTGTTAATCTAGAAATCAACATTTCCTTTTTAAAATTATTTTTAAAAAGATCAAAGTCGGGCTCGCGGGGTGGATTATTAACACAAAATATCTTGGAATGTAGGCAGTTAAATTAGGTCATTAAAGTTTTGACATATGCACAAACTGAAAAAAATGGTTTGTCAAACCAGAGAATTTCAGTATTGGGACATACGGGGTATTTCCTTCAGTAAAGTTTTCACTTTAAAATCTTTTATTTCCTAACTAATCTCCAAAAGAACATTCCCCGAGTGAAGCAAAAAAATAATATTTAAGAGGTTATACTCAATGCAACTGGGGTTACAAGTGATATTCAAACCAGATAAATCTGTTTAGGCTCTTTATTTACATGTCCCCACTTAAGGAAAAGTGTATTTCTTAAGAGAGTTTTTAAAGCTGTTTTAGGTTCATAGGAAATAGATTTCATACTAATTTTCAAATTGTAGATATATATAAAGCTATTAAATTCATTATGGTTGAGAGAAAAATATCAGAGTGAATATATTAAAACATCAAAAAATCTTAAAGGTAACAAATGATCATGTTTGTAAGTTTTAAAATGAAAGAGATTACATATAAAGTAATCTATAAAAACATTTCTCAGTAAACTCTATTTTGCGTATATATATATATATATATATATATATATATTCCTTTTTAATAACAGTAATTTTCTCTCTTTTCCAAACCTATTGACTTTTCTTATAAAAAGTTTATGTATGATATTAAGAAAAACAAGAAATATTTTATTCTTCCAATGCATGAAAAAATATAAGGTGACAGCTAAAATTTATAAATTTTTTATCCACATTTAACAATTCACCATGGGACACAGAATTCAAGGAAATACTTTTTAAAATTATTAAAATCTTCCTTGAATACCAAGAAAATCTTTTAGCAAATGCCACTAGTGTTGTCAAGTGACATTTACAGTAAAAATCACTTAATATTTTTCTATACTATGTATTTAAAGAGTTGAACATTATAACCTAGTTACTTTCACTATTTGTTTTATAAGCTTGGTTAATCTTTGTATTTTAGAAAGCTGGAATTTTACTTGTGACATGAAGGTTTATTTCTGTGGAGCAATCAATAAAATATTTTGCAAAGATATTTTATATAATCATTAGAATATGCTGGACTTATTTTCTAGTAGCAAAGTTATAATAGTTATTAAAAAGTAATTAATGGCATATTTATTCTGCAAACACATCTTTGACAACATGATGCTTATTCAAGATACTAATAGGACATCTGTTCTGCAAAAATTAACTGTTTTTATACTAGCTGCTGCTTCATAGAAATATACAAATTATTAGAAAATAGGATCAAAAAAAGAAATATATGAGGAAGTAGTTGCTTTACACTCTCTTTGGAGAAACTAAAATTAGAAACAAATAGGAATTTTAAATTGAGATAGGTATTGAGAGTTTATGAAATAGATAAGAGAGCAAGAACATATGCATGTAAAAGGAGAATTGTGTACCAAAAAAAAATTTACTGCTAAAAAATCAAATAAACGTGTATTTCTTTTGATTGTAACAGTCAACTACATTTGTTTGTCAACTACATTTGTTTTTCTCTGTTTTCCCCAGAAACTTGATCTGTTGATTTTTCCCCCTAAAATTTCACTCTAGTTTTGTTTGTTTTTTACCCAATCCTGATTAGGAAAATAAAGTATAAACAAATATATCTACTAATCTAATGGAACTCAGAATTTTTAGGCTTCATTGCCAAATTCTGAACTCAGTCATACTACGACAATAACAGAGTAACAGAGTTCCTTTATTGCTTTTAAAGTTGTCCCTGACACCAATATGTCTACAGGGTCTCTTTCTAAGGGCCACAGCCCTGGTGTTCTACCAACACCATCTCCTTTTTTTAGACTTTAACACTCTGTTCTTATGTTGGGTCAGCTTCTACAGCTGCATTTCATTATTATTGCAACATACACTATACACCCTATAGAATAAAGTACTAAAATGAATATCAGACTGTCAACCAAGACTCATATGTTTTTCTTACCTTTGTCCTAGACAGGAGATGTGATTCTTTCACAGATAAGAAGTCTCTGTCCTGATCTCTGGATTCTCTAACCAGTGCTCTATTCACCTGAAGGATAATGTGCTATGACGTGAAGTTACCGTGGTGTTATTGATTTGGAGAGTAAAGGATTATGGAAAAATAATATCACTATACCTGAGCATCCTGGCACTATCCTGGGTATAACATCTTTCACCAGGGAGATGATGAAGGGATTTTTCTAGGGGGAAAATAATGTTGAATCAGCTTTTTGTCTTTCTGAATATGTGTAGCCTCTAAGATAAACAAGCCAAAATTCTTGGTAGGTAGTGCAATATGTAGATATGGATCTCAGAACGATAAACTGAGATGATTGATTGTTTTAAATCATTAGCTCGTAGTAGAGATAGAAGTTATGGGAGCATATTAAGCCACATAGAAAAGGTTGTCTGAGTTTAACATCATTATATGTGTTTTGTTGTCATCAGTATAAAAATAGAATCTAAAATTTCACGAGTGGTCAATGCTCTGAAGTTGTATTGATTATTTCTGCACAACAAATCGCCCCCTAAATTAGTGGCTTAAGAAAACAAATGTTTGTTTAGCACACAATTCATTTTTGTTAATAATCTGGACTGGTTTCAGCTGACCAGCTGCTGGATTCACTAGAGGCTGGTTAGGCTGTCCTGGTCTCATCTGTGATGGCTTTTCTCTCCTCTGTGTGATTTGTCAACCTCTGGAAGGTTAGCCTGGGTATAAACAATGCAGATGGAAAGCAGAAGAGTGGATGGCGTGTTGAAGCCTTGATTCAGAACTGTACATTCATTACTGCTGCATTCTATTGGCTAAAGCAACTCACAAAGCCATCCCAGAAGTAAGAAGTGAGGAAACAGACCACACTTACTGAAGGGACAACTACAAAATCAAATTACAAATGATATGGAAAGTTATTGCTATGTTTGCAAATAAGCCAGCACAAAAGTGAAAGAGTAGAAATACATAAAAGAAGAATGCCAGGTAAACATCTCTATGCCAAATTGACTAAAAAAATAAAATCAATAATTCAAGTTATTAACATGCACTACTGCCCTAGAAACTGACTCTAGCTTCTAATATTTGTAAAAATAAACAGCTACTACATAGAACCATTTGTAAACAATTCAAAGAAAGGGATTTTGAGAACACCATTTTTCTGTACACTTCAAATACACTTTTCATTTAGTATCCAATGTACAGAGGTTGTAAAAATATATTGGGAATTCACTGTCACCTGAGAGGAAATACAAGCTCTGAAGGTGGGGCTATTTTTGTGCCTGGTTGATGGCTAAGCTGCAGAGTTGATTTCTCATGCCTGATTACATAGGTATTGACAGCCAGAAATAAGTTATTTATTTTAGCAGACTTTATTATGTTGTTTCTTCACTGACCTCAAGCTCTGTTTGCCCACTCAGCAATGGAGTAGATGTAAATTAAGGGAAAACAACTCTGTAACAAGAAGTATATTTTCCTCAAGTGGTTTCCAGGACATGGTGAAAGTTTCAAAAGTACATATTATATAACAGTGTTATAGAACTGAATAGCTGAATATATTACTAGGTAATATTTAAAAAGGCTTGGAAATGAGACGAGAGATCATGGTATGTGTGTGTGTATATATGTATGTGTATATATATATATGTGTATATATATATATATATATATATGTGTGTGTGTGTATATATATATGTACATATGTATGCATATATTTTTAATTTTATGCTCCAAATATTAATATTTCTTATTGACATTTAGACGACTATTGATTTTTAAATGTGCTACCATTTTATTTTTTATCACTGATTTCCAGGACAACCTATGAAATAAGCAATACCCAAATCCAAGATTTAGGAATAAGTCATTTTTTGAATGAATGAATACATATTTATGCTTCATATTTTCCTTTGAGGTAATTTGAAATATAGGACCATAGAGTTGAACTGAAATTAGATCATCTTTATCAGGCTTCACAATGGAGGTAATAAATTATCCATATAACATTTTTGACAGCAGTAATATTTTTCAATGATTTAGCATAACATTCTAGTTTAAGAAGCAGCATATTCATTGCCACATATCTCTAAATATTTAATTTCTCCTTATGTTGAAGCAGCCATGCTCCTATATATCTCATATAAGCAGGTTCCATTCGCTCTCTACATATCTACAAAGTACATATCTACTATCAATTCTAAAGAAGAAAGCCACAAATATTTGCAGATAAATGTCTCTCCTTATTTTTTGATTTTCTGGAGTAAATACATCATTTAAAAATATTACTCATATAAAGTGATTTTATATGACTAAATTTCAATATAAAGTTCTTTACGTAATTCACTTTTTGATTAATGGATTCCTTTTTTAGCATTTTATTTGATTTTATTATTTCAAGAATCAGTATATTGTTTAGACATTTATATAATTTATTAAATGATCCTCTTGATTGATCTCTCCTCTAGCTCTACAACTAGCCATTACATTACTGCTGACTGCATTTTCAATGCTGTGCTTCCCATCCCTATGACCATCTATCAACTACTAATTTGTACTTCTTTAACCGTTCACCGCTTTCTCTCAGCCCTTCTACCCCCATTTCCCTCTGGCCTTCACCAGATTGTCCTCTATGTTTATGAGTCTGTTTTCGATTAATTTATTCTTAAATTTATTAAGTTATCTATCTCTCTATCCCACTATACATTCTTTCTAGTAGCCCACCATCCAATATACATTGAGCTTCTATAAAAGATTCGGGTTAAGTGAATAGTTATGCTAACTAAAGGGAGCACAAGATGCATAATACACAACAATTTTTTCCTTTAAGTAAAGAAGCTGCTTCATAAGTGATTTCTGGTCTCAGATTGCTTTCTTTAGAACATTTTGATATTGACATTCAAATGTTTGTCAGCTTCTACTGCTGAGTAATTATGTGATTAGAGTTAATATGCATTTCTGAACTAATTAGACACAGAGAAAGTTTAGAACAAATGTGGAAATATAGACAAATATAATAAATAAAATTCATCAAGCCATTGTAAGTCATATAATTGGTATAAAAACATAAATATTTATGAAGTTATTATCTTGAAAAAATATCCCTCTCTGATTTCTGATTAGTCTGTTTCTGTTATTGTTTGCTTATAAGTGATTACTTAGGTTTATTTTTTTTTATTTTGAGGATAAAAAATTTCAAGCTATAATAAAAATGGAATAATATAAGAAGGACTTTGTATATATTACTCAGCTTTAACAATCATCAAGTCATGATTAATATAGTTTCAACTGTACCCCACTATAAAATATTTCAGTAGGTATCTCTGACAGTTAAGAACTTTAAAAAAGTAATAGCGTAACAGCATTGTCATAATTGAAAAGTAATAATAATAAAATAATATCATAAAATGCCTTGTAATCAAATAGGCATTTGTCTTATGTCAAATGTTTACTTGTTTTTGCATTTATGATTATTTGAGTCAGTGTCAAAGTCTACACATTGCTATCATTAATTTCTTCTTAGGTTCTTTTAATACATAACTCCCCCCCATTTCTCATATTTTTCTCTTATAATTTATCTGATGAAATCAGGTTATTTCTCATATAGTGTTACCACAATTCCTTATTCTTCTGTCTTCTAAGTTTTTTATAAATTGTAATTGATTAATATTTGACTTTGATATTTCAAAGCATATAGTTATGATATCTATAAATAAACTATACATAATAGGTGATATATGTATTTAAAATACATTTTATTTGTGATATATGTCCAAAATTATTTCTCTAATTGAAATAATTACACTTTGTCCATGCATACATATACACACATATATACACGTGTATAAGTGTGTGTGTGTGTGTGTGTATTTTTTTTTTTAGATTTGTGGCCCTAAGTTAATTAGAAAAGAAAGTACACATACTTGGAATGAAAAAGGATGACTGAAAACATAGCAACTGTATTTAAGTTTATTAATGAGTAATATATTACAGTAATTTAAATATATGTGTATATACTTATCTTCAACATCTCTGAGAAGCAAAGAAGTACATTGTGCTCTTTACAATTTAAACTGTTAGATTTTTAAATAGATCCTTGGGGTGGAACAAAATCCCTGATTTAACCTGAAATAGTGCCAGTAGCCAATAATATTTGGAGAAAAGTCTTTTAGCTCTAATGTAGTTATATTCATATTAAGAAAACCCAATTAGCTCATGAGTTTATGACTGCCCAGAATCTTAGAAAATTCAGTTGAAAATTTTTATTTAAAATCTTCATTCTGACAAGTAATGACAGGTAAACATTATTAATTATGCAAACAAACCTTATAGCAACATTAGAAGAAAAATTGATATAAATCACTCCTGGTTTGAGTGTTTAATCAAACTTTTTTGTTATTTTTTTCCAAGATTTTTTTGGTTTGTTTATATAAGTATTAATTGATATTGCTGCAACCTCAGTACAACTGCAATTCTCAAGTCTGCATTGTTTTTTGAACATTTTATATTTACTAGAGTAGAATATGATGTTAATGAAGGGCTTTGGATTCAGGATTGAGGATGTGACTTTGAAGTTTAAAACTTCTGGGTTTTGACTTTCTCATTAAATAAGTAAAAATATATACCTTCTGATAATTAAGTAAACTATTATACATAAACACACTTGATATAACAGTGATGAAAATAAGCATTACACAAATTAAAACTATAACTACTAAACCATGATTATTGTATTTATTATCAAAAGCACCTGTTATAAAATATTATCTTGAATAAATTAATAGGCCATATGATGCTAAATCATGCCCCTTAAAACTGAGGTCAGCTGCCACCACCACCAGTGTGAGTCTTGGTGTTGGCTTAATCATTTCTATTCATATCAGTCATCACAAGAAGCCTCAGACTCTAACTCTCATCTCTTACCCCCTAATATCTGCAAGGCTCTGCATGTGTGTTACTCTGTCTCTTATCACATTCCTTCCCAATTTCTAAAACCATTCTCCTAACTGGGAAAGATAAATGCATGCCCAGAGTGGGAGGAGATGACCCAGAGTTCATACCTAGGTCATGGTGTTCTCCCATTGAACATAAACATTTTCACGGAATACCAACATCAGGCAAAAACCCTCTGTGGTTGGATAGATTTAAACAAAATCCAGACAATTCAGAATCATGTCTGAATACATCAAAGCAAGAACATTATTCAAAACAGTAATGATTACATGTTCTTTTACACTTGCTATTATGAGTGACCGGTGCTGCTTTACTGATTAGATTTAGCCTTGCTCTGTTCTTCTGATCTTCTAGATAGCAATTATTAAAACACCCAATCAAAATATTACTTCACTCCACTGCATCCAATATAGAGCAAAGTTCCTCCCTTCTGAACTCTCTACTAAATAATCTAACACAAATCCTAATTCTATAATAAACTTTTTCTAATAATATGTCATTGAAACATCCAGTGCTGCATTTGGGTGTAACAAGTTCTAACAAGTCATTATACCCAACTTTGTTGAACTACCTGTGTTCCTTGGCTGAAGGGTATTGACAAGACCCTCTGAATTTCAATATCCACAAGAAGCAGCATTTGCTATATACTAAATATGTTCTCTGAACCATCCTTTCATGTTTTAGCTGCATCAAAAAATCATAATCTCCCTTGAGCTCACTGCAGCTTCCTCAAATGTTGGCTGTTTTTTTTCTTCCTCGGGCTTCATTTCATTGATCCTATAGTTGGAAAATGTCCTTGTTGCTCCGTATTATCCCTTTCAAACAATTCTTCCTACTTCTACATTACTCTCCCTCAGCTGTGAGTCATGTGCTATGTGATTAGTTCCTCTACCACATCTAATTGTTACCATGATCTGTCAACCCCTCAAACTTTCCTACCTTTCTTAACAATGTTTTTATCTCCTGGGTCACTGTCACTGTGCTCAGTACTGTTTCTGTCTTTATTTTTGGCTCATTTTATATTCACGTAGATGATTTTCCTCAAACCTTTGCCTCTCAGTTCCTCAAATGACTCTTTTTCATTGATTTTTGTCTTCCACATACCTCAGCTACTTACCCCCATGACCATGAACTAGATCTTGCTATTACTTATTTTCATGATCTCAATTTCATGCACTCTAAGACCACTATGTTCTATCTTACCAGCTGTCTTTAGTATGGCACTATTCCAAACCTAAACTGGAGTGCAGCTGGAGAAAAAAGAGATAACCCAAAATAAATGCTCTCAGATTAAATGCAATAGAGGCCCTTTCCGGCTGCCAGTCTAAGACCACCTTTAGTTTTTCCACCTGAGCTTCAATATTTGATGGCTTATGTCATCAAAGCCAGCAGGGAAGAGAATCAATAGAGTTTACTAGCAAAACAGAAGTTACAATCTAATGTAATTACAAAAGTGACATTCCATCATCTTTGCAGTATCCTATTGATCAAAACCAAATAATAAGTTGTGCCCACACATACAGGGAGAGGATTATACAGGGGCACTGATACCAGACAGCAGGTATATTTGTGGGCTATGAGTTTGTTTGCCCCAAATCACAACATCACATCTACCCACTTACTAGAATCTATAGTCCTCTTTAAAAAAAATTTCTTGATCCATTTATTTTACTAGCTAGCAAAACATTTGTTTCTTTTTATAATATAACTTCTTAAAATTTTTCTTTACTGTCTTTAATTATTCTCATCTTTTTTTGGCTTTATTGAAATATAATAGACAATTGCTCATATCTACATTGTATAATTCAATGAGTTTTTCAATAATAGTTAGATTGCTTGACTTCATTATTCCATCTCTGTTTTCCATATGGTTTCTGTTCCTTTGTCTTCCCATTTTGGATGCCTTTCTGTGTTTGCTTCTATGTATTAAGCAAAATTCCTACGTCTCCCAGTTTTATTGTCATGGCTTTGTGTATGTACAGTGGCACAGTCCTGAGAGGGGTTCAGTTGCAGGCCAAGTTTAGCCCCAGCCTGTGCCCCTCCAGGGCCACGCGTTAAGATTCAGCAAGCCATTCACAGATGCTGTGTTTATAGTTGCTTCAAGAGGCCATGCTAGAGACTGAGGTCAGCTGCTACCGCCACCAGTGTGAGTCTTGGTGTTGGCAGAATGAGGAGCACCGGACTTGCTGAGGACACACTGTCTTGAGTGGGGCTGTGAGTTGGGGGAGGTGGAATTTCAGGGAATCTTCTGGGGTGAGTGACCTGTGTTATCCAGTTTGGTGATGCCTCAGCTATGGTGGCTCTGTGTCCACACACTGGGAGTGGGGAGGGCTCAACAGAAAAACAATGGATACCAGCACTTCTGCCCAGGAGAGAGCCTTGCCTCCAGCCCTTACTATGACAATTCAGTGTCCCCCTATATGTTCCTGGTGCCTCCCAAGTAAGAGACCTAGCACTGGTGCTTAGAGCAAGCAGGTCTGTCATGGTGAAAGTCCAATCACGGGCATGGCATCTGAGGTTACTACTGCCGCTGCCAGTCTCTGTCCCACTCAGCTGCTGGAGACCAGGCAGCCTTGCATCTTCTCCCCACTTCTACCTTTTACCATTGCAGGGTGATTATTTCTCTCCCTAGTTGTAGTGCTTCTGTTTATCTAGGTCCCCAGTGACTTTCTTTGCTGTTTGCAAATATCACAACTTTGATTTGGTCTCAAGGGGGATGAACAAAGCCTCTACCATCTACACCATTTTTTTTTTTCCCATCTCATTCTCTTGTAAACTCATTCTAATCATGATTATACTCAATAGGTAAGTGGAATCGCTCCATCAAGGTCACCTGCATGGTAAATTTAAATTCTTCACTTTACTTTATAGCAGTGTTTGACATGGCAGATTATTATTATCCTCAAAACTTTATTTTTAAATTGGCCTAGGATTGCACACACTCTTGCCTTGCTCCTCCTTCACCGAACACTCCTTCTCAGCCTCCCCTGAGGTTACATCTTGCCTCTTGCCTCCTGGATTTATATATATGCTTTTTTTTTTTTTTTTTTTTTTTTTTTTTTTTTTTTTTTTTTTTTTTTTTTTTTTTTTTTTTTTTTTTTTTTTTTTTTTTTTTTTTTTTTTTTTTTTTTTTTTTTTTTTTTTTTTTTTTTTTTTACTCTCTCAGCTCTGGTTACACTGAGCTTCCAGATTATTCCTAGATGAAACCTCAGTGCTTCTACCCTTTCAGGCTCCTTTTTTCTTTTGTCATGAGGTGTTATAAAATTAAATATCAAGTTTATGCTCAAACATCCCAAATAATCTTTTCAGTCCAAATTGTATTGCTGAAAACCAGACTTGTACATTCAACAGCTTATTGAGAATCTTCATTTGCATGTCTATAGGTCTTAAACTCACCATCTCTGAAACTGCACTATTGATCTCTTCACCACTCCCCACCAAAAAAAATCAGTCAACTTCTCCATCAGGGTGAAAAGCAAATACATTTTTGCAGTTGCTCTTGGAATATTATGACTCTCTCCTTTCTCTCACACCCCATATTCAGCCATTTAGAAAATCCTGTTGGTTGTACTTTCAGACTTTGAATATTTTTAGCATTTCTACTACAATCTCTTTTGCTTATGCCACCACCATATTTGAGTTGGATTAATGCAACGGTTTCCTAGAAGCTTTTGCTGTCATGTTTACAGCCAACAGAATGAACCTTTAAGATATAGGCAGATTATATTGCCTCTCTATGCAGAAAACTGCAATAGCTGCCTATTCCACTTGGAGTAAATATCAAAGTCCTCATAGTGCCCCAAAGATCTCACATCTTGCCTCTTGCCACCTGGCTTTATATATACTGCTTTTTTTTTTTTTTTTTTTTTTTTTTTTTTTTTTTTTTTTTTTTTTTTTTTTTTTTTTTTTTTTTTTTTTTTTTTTTTTTTTTTTTTTTTTTTTTTTTTTTTTTTTTTTTTTTTTTTTTTTTTTTTTTTTTTTTTTTTTTTTTTTTTTTTTTTTTGCTTTCTCAGCTCTGGTTACACTGAGCTTCCAGATTATTCCTAGATGAAACCTCAGTGCTTCTGTATAGACTAATACCTCCATTTGAAATTCTTCTCTTCCTATATCTACTTGTTTCATCTTCTTCAAGACTCTTCAAAATTCAGTTTCTCAACAGGGCCTACGCCAGTCATTGTTTAGTGCTGCAACCTGCATCCAAAACTGCTTGCACTCATGAGCCACCTTCCTCTGCTCTACTTCCCCCCCACCAGAATAATTTGTAATCTTTTAACATGCAATCTAATTTGTTTATTATGTTTATTGTCTGATTCCACCCAAGAGAAGTTTGTTCCAGGAGGACAGATACTTTTGTTTGTTTTGGTCACTAATGTTTTGTAAGCATCCGGTATGGTAAATGGAACACAGGAGTCTATCAAAAATATATGGTGATTGAATGAATAAATGAATGAGCATATGAATCATTTTGAGGTAATGAGATTAGATTCTCTGAATTAAATTGAAATATTTACACTGGAGGCCAAGCTTTTTTTTTTTTTTTTTTTTAAATATTTTTATTCTTACTCCTGTGGAAATTAAGGGTCTTATTTCAGAACACCACTTTTTTATCCTGGAAAGCAGCAGTTCCCAACATTTTTGGTGCCTGGGACTAGTTTTGTGGAAGACAGTTTTCTGTGGACTGGGGTAGGGGGGAGGTTTCAAGTTGATTCAAGCACATTGCATTTATTATGCATTTTATTTTTATCATTATCACATTGCACTGTATAATGAAATAAATATACAACTCACTGTAATACAGAATCAGTGGGAGCCCTGAGCTTGTTTACCTGCAACTGGATGATCCCTTCCGGGGCATGGGGAATAGTGGACACCCGAAGTGTGTTGCTTATGCCCAGTCTACTCCATAATCTCATTTTGGTTGCTGTCATTGCAGAAAAATCTGCTTAGATAAGAAGTTGAAATAGAAGCAGGCTTTTAGTGCTTTTGTGGCAATCTTGGGATAGTCTGTCTTGACTTTAATCCAGATGTATGGAGATCTGAAGTTGTTTCAAACATACTGTTAAGGCCACTTCCATTTGTGATCTCAAGCAACTGCTTCTCTTTTAGCACGAACAAAGATGATTCACCTAGGTTATTCACACATGGGTCACAGATCCATTCCTTCCCAGTTCATGGGTCTCTTATGGTTGGGAAGTGATGCTCACACTCTTTTGAAAGCTGAGGTAAGTGATCATACACCCACTGGGAGTAAGAAGGCCCTGGCAGAGTCTCTTTCTAAATCTCTGCTAATGTTTGAAATGTCAAAAATCTCAATGTTCACTCGTCGCCCCCATAATTCCAGTTTGGCTTTGAATGCAGCCACTTTATCTGCCGACTTGAACACAGTTGTCATTCTCCTCTGAAGTGACAGATTGAGCTGGTTAAGCAGGTTGAATAAGTCACACAAGAAACCAAGTTTTGTGACCCATTCTTTGTTAGTAAAATATGCTGCCAGTGGTGACTATTTCTCTCAAAGAAATCTCTGGAGTGGCTCTTTTAACTCAGAAACTGGTCAGTGATCTACCTTTAGAAAGCCCTCTCACATCTGTGTGTAAGACATGTGTGCTTTGTGATCATCTCCTCAGAGCTGTGCAAACAGACATGACTTAAGAGCATGTACTTTAATGTGGTTGACAATTTTAATCATATCCTGCAGAACATTAAGTTCATGTGACATTTTTCAGCTAGCCAGTATCTCTCTCTATATGACACAGTGTGTAGACTCAACACTCAGAAGCAACCTTTATGATCTCAGCCATGATATCAAAAAGCTGTCAAGTCATGGCAGTCACTCCATCTGTGCATGTACCGACACAAAATGATCAATTTTGTTTTTCTGATAAGTAATTATTCAAAGATTTAAATAGTTCTGCAACTGCTGTTTTGGTTGGCAAAAAAAAGTGCCCACAACATACCTCATGCACATCCTCTTGAAAAATTTATTGCACAAAAACAAGCATTGTTGCCTTGTCAACATCAGTAGACTCATCAACGTGGATTGTATACCACGGTAAACTCATTAATCTTAACAATGCTTCAGTATCCTCCACTACATTAATTCATCTAAGTATGGTGCTAGCTGAAAGAGAAGCGTGTGTCACCTGTTGAATTGCAGCCTCTCCTAAAGGTTAATAACAAATGTCCTTAGCAGCAGGCAGGATCAATTCTTCCCTGGTAGTAAAGGGCTTCTTAGCTTTAGCAATGGAGTTAGCCACTAAGAATGATGCTTTCAGTGCAGACGCATTTGATGAAGTGATGGCCTTCAATAATTGCTTCTGTTTTTCATGTTCACGTTTTTTTTCCTTTGAAAAACTCCAAAGGCCTGTCTTTTAATGCGGGGTGCTTGGTCTCCATGTGGCAAAGCAATTTTGAAGGTTTCATGGCTTCGTTGGTTAGTCAGTCACCATGTATTATACAAAGCAGGCTTGGAGAATGTGAATCACCTGATGTAATGAACCTGCAATTTCAGTAGGATTCTTGGTATTTTCCTTAAGATGCAGCTTTCTTTTTGATGGCAGTCTTAGAGTCTTCTACTATCTCATCATTGGATATCTCTCTTTTCAAAGAAGCTCTCCAGAGATGTTTATTTTTAACTCATTTTAGCTAGTGTTAGCTTGTGGGCTTTCTAAAACTGACTGAGACAAGTGTGCAGTGCAGAAAAGAGGCATGGTTGAAAATGGTAAAAAAAAAAATAATGGACGAGCCACATGCAGACTGAAATAAGTGGTGGACTCTGACTTAAACCTATCACTAGATGCAGCTGTACAATTAAAGTACATCAACTCATCACTATAAAGCCTGCCACCAGATCCGGCTTAATTGTCGCTTGCCAACCACTGGTAGCATTTTGATATGAGTCTGTAAGCAACTGATTGCTAATGTTAATCTGCATTTGCAGTTGCAAACCCTATTGTGAACTGCGCGTGGAAGGGATCCAGGTTGTGTACTCCTTATAAGATTCTAATGCCTTACTATCTGAGGCGAAGCTGAGGTGGTGATGCCTGTGTTGGGGAGCAGCTGCAAATACAGATGAAGCTTTGCTCACCCATCTGCTGTGCACCTCCTGTTATGTGGTCTGGTTCCTAACAGGCCACAGACCAATGCCATCTGTGGTCCAGGGATTAGAGATTCCTGCCATAAAGTGTTTTCTAGACTTTAGTTTTAAGAAATGTTCTTACTATTAAAAGAAATTTACTTTGAACAAATAAAAAGAAATTACAAGATTTGCTTTCATTCCTAAAGCCAGGGAAGACTTTAACAGATTTTTATTTTAAGAATTCTGCATAAAGAAATCTCATCCTCTTAGACTAGGTTCTAAGGAAAAGAATCTAAATGGAATTTATGGAGAAACACTTCATTGTGTAGTTCAGTCTTGGTGAGACAAGGAAAGAAGAGAAGCAAAGATTAGGGTGCATTACTGATCTGTGATCATAGCAGGAGCAGCTAATCATTGCTCTGCAGGATATCTCCTAGTATAACCTACTGTTTGTGGAATAATGTGTTCAGAATAGGAGGAAAGTATAATTATCAATTGATTTTAATCTCCCATTGGTCAAGTTTATCCCACAGAGTGTCCATTCAGACATTTCTAAGCATTCTGGTTTTTTTTTTTTGAGCATTTGCCAGGAAAATCAGAGCTCAAGATGGCAATAGCAGCAACTCTCTGAGGCTTGTGCCAGCAACACTCTCACTCTCCTCTGTCATTCAGCCTTGCAGGCCCAGCTTGGGTTGGGGGTAGGCTAAGTTTACTTAAACTTCCAGTGAGAGACAACTTCCAGTGACCACCAGCTTGAGAGACAGCAGGGGCAGAAATCACTTTCCAAGGTATGAGCAGTTGTTTCTGTAAGTAATATGAAGGAAAGGAAGGGTCACGTGCTACAGGGGACCACCAGACAGAGCCACAGACATGAGGCCACTGCCACATATTGGTGATGAAGCCAATAAAGCTCTGTCTGTAGTCTACAAAAATTCTTCCCATCCGGGCCATCACCCTGGAGGATCATCTAGCACTGAGCAGAAAACCATTATCAAATAGATACAGGAGAATACCTAAGTAGAATCTAGCACATCCTCATCAACTAAAAATTTTCACTATCATTCTCATAATTTTCCATCCTTAGACTGGGCTGGCTACAGTGTGTTTAAATATTCGGAACAAATTTATACTTAGATATCTACATCATGTCAAGTTTTTAAAATATTTCCTAGGTTACTCTGTCATTTTGTTTTAGATAACAATGAAAACATTATTCAGAGTAGTCAGCTTCATGTGGCCTTATACCCTAAACCTGATTTAGATCCCTTTAGGCCTGTTGTTCTCTACATACATTATAATAAATCCTATTTTTTGTTAACAGTTGCACTAGGATCTCCAGCTTCATGCTGCATAATGTCTATGCACAAATTCTTCAATGTTTGATGGCACCTCTCAATGTATTTATGATTTGGGGATGCTAAAATTCATGACTCTGCTTGGCCTTTGCCTGTATGCTGTCGCTTAACTTCAGACCTCTGTTTTTCACTTGTTTAACATTCTTGAATGTGGTTTCTATAAAAAACATGTTTGTTAGGAATCTATAAAATAGTGATCTTTTTGAAGAGCTTACAGTCTAGGAGAAGTGATAAAGAAGTGAGTAACCTAAGTGAAAATGCTGGGTATGTTCGTGAAAGTGTGAACGGAGTGTCATAGAAGGAGGCATTCAGTCCTCGGCTGAGAGCACTGAGCAAAACTGCCCTTTAATTTTATAACCCTGACTTGCTCAATTCGTACTCCTAATTTCTAAAGGATCATTTCATTTTCTTCTCTTTAAAAAATAACACTACTTTCTCCATACACATTTTTAGCTGAGAATTTAGCTTCTTATTTCACTAAGAAAATCTGCAGAAACTTCTTACTAATAACGTCCATTTTACATTTTGCTAATTTGTTGCTCCTTAATTAATAATTATCTTATTTAACCTGTCAGAAACATTAGATTTCTCTTTCGTGACATTCTTTCCTTTGTCATCTCCTTTCCTCTCTTCCTTCTCCTCTAATCAAAGTCACTAGATTTCTCTCTAATGTAGTTCTCCTCTTTCCTCACTGCCTCTCATTCTCCTGTTTGTGAGCTGTCTTTGTCTCCTTTAAAATAGTGGACTGTCCCAGGGCGCAGGATATGCATATTTTCTCTTTTTAATAATTTCATCCATTTTTATGGTTTTAATACTGTTTTCACTTCAATGATCCCAACATTTTTATCTCCTGTTCCAACATTTTCTGCAAACTCCAGAATGATATGAAAGAATATTTGCAATCTAATTTGTACATTTATCAAACTCCTCAAACTTGACATAACTAAAATAAATTCCAAAGTTCTCTCTTATATTACTCCATCTCAGTAAATGGCAACTACAGTCTCTTATTTGTTCAGTCCACACAACATTGGAGGTATCCGTGATTTTCTTTTCAGTTATGTATATAATTAGTCAAGAAATCAGTGCTGCTTTTGGAATCCATCCTAACCTCATCGCCATGAGTACTGATGTCCATGCTACCCTCACTTCCTGCATGAGCTGTAGCACTAGGCTGCTGCTGCCTGACCCACATGCTTTTCTCTTGATACTTCCCATTTTCCAGTAGAACAGCCTGATTGATCTTTTTAAAATGTAGGTCTGATCATGTAACTATTCTGATTAAATTCCAGTAATAATGCTCATTTAATTAAAATATAAATCCCTTATCGTATTTGACCCAGTGATACCCAACAATCTCCAAGCTCTCACTCTACTTAGAACTGCTTACCAGGTCCTTGCTCACAATCAGATGGAAATGACATGCTTTATGACCTCAGAAACTAAGATATGGTCTTGGGGCTTTGGCATTTTTCTTTCTTTTTTAATTTCGTAAATTTATTGGGGGTGACATTGGCTAATAAAATCATAAGTGTGCAAATCAATTGGCATTTATTTTTTTATCTGCCTGGTCCATTCTTTAGATATCTTCTTGGCTAATTAAGTGCCTCTCTTAGAGGTCCTGTTCAAATGTTTTATCAGAAAAGACATTCTTCAGGTCTTTTATGTTTAAATCAAGTTATTTGTTTTCTTGATATTGGGATGTAGGAGTTCCAAATATTTGGGGTATTAACACCTTATCAGATATATCCTTTGCAAGTACTTTCTCCTATAAACTTTCTTTTCATTTTGTTGCTGCTTTTGCTGTGCAGAAGCTGTTTAGTTTGATGTAGTTCTACTTGTTAATTATTGTTTTTGTTGCTTGTGCTTTTAGGCCATATCTAGGGGTTAGGGAGCACACTGCCAAAATCAATGTCAAAGAAGCTTTTCCTTGTTTTCTTCTAGGAGTTTATGGTTTGGGGTATTACAGCTATGTCTTTATTCCATTTCAAGTAAATTTTTTTCTGAATGATATTAGATAGGAGTCCAATTTCATTATTTTGCATGTGAATGTACAGTTTTCCTAACACCATATATTGAAGAAACTATACTTTTTCCATTGAGTATTCATGGCTATCTTGCCATATATTAATTCACAATGTAAATGAACTTACATTATTTTGAGAATTTCTCTTTACTGGTTTACAGTACTTTCTTGAACTGGATTATAATAATCTGAGATTGACTAAATAGCTCAAAGCTTCAACAGGACAATACAAAGATATGTAATTATGCAAGAAATAATTTTAAAAACTCCCTCTCTATTTTGACAGTGTTGCAGGGAAACTCAACTTGAGGGTAAATGGAATAAATTTGGGGAAAAGAGAAGGAATATGACAAAAAATTTTGAACACCATGGGTTATAGTAGAGTATGTGAAAACCAAGGTCTCAAGCATTGAGATATATTTGGATTTTTTTTTTTTTTTTTTTACATAACTAGAAGACACTGCTTAGAAAATCTAATTCAACGGATAGTCTTTTTTGACTTCCTGTTGTCTTTATCAGACATTTCTCTTTGACTATTTTATTTCTGGTCATGTAGGCAAGTACTAAATTAAAATATGATAGGTGCCATAAAATTTCTCTTGTGGTTAATTTTTTAAAACTGTTCTATCTCTACCATTCAAAATCTGTGTTCTCTTTAATGAATATAAAATCTAATTGCAATCTATAAAATTATTTGAAATTAAAAAAAACTTTGTGACTAAAAATATATTAAAACATATGCCTCAGAAAAGCAAGTATTTTTAAACAAACGTATAAAATATGGCAGTTATTAGAATTTTAATGAGGGTTGCATTAAATCTATGATCGATTTGGGAAAAATGGCCATTTTAACTATATTGATTCTTCCAATCCACAAACATAGAATATCTTTCCATTTATTTGTGTCTTCTTCAACTTTTTAAAATAATGTCATGTAGTTTTCAGTGTCATATCTTTTGTTAAGTTTATTACAAGGTATATTATTATTCTTGTTACAATTGCAAAAGGAATTTTCCCCCATTTTTTCCCTTGAAATTTCATTGTTAGTATATTAGGAACATATTGGGTTTTTGAACATTTATTTTATAATCTGTAACTTTGCTGTATTTGTTTATTGTTTTTAATAGTTTTTTGATAGTCTTTAAGGTTTTCTATATAATGAATCATGTCATCTGCAAAAAGTGACAGTTTTACTTCATTCTCCATTCATATGCCTTTAGTGGAAATACAATAGTATATTAACAAAAGCATACATCTCTCCAATTGTTTTGGAATTTTCTGTAAAGGTATACATTCTGAATTACCTTTGTTTCTATATCATTCTGATTAAGGCACTTTAAAACTTATTAAAAATAAAACTTAAGAATATTTTGGTGCAATTGCTTTCACCCTCTTGATTTATCACACACACACACGTGTAAAATTGATTTTCATAGAATTCACAAATTTAGCTCTAGCAATGGCAAAGCAGATAAGAGTTTGTGATGATTTTTCTCAATCAAAAAGTATTTTTAAGAAGATAAAAATTTGCAATTTTATAGTAGTGCTGGCCATCATTACAGCATATTTCAGAATGGCACAGATATTATACTAAGCAGAAATAGTAATTTTATTATTAATTTATATCCTATGATACAAAGCAGAAACACAGAATTATTTGAAAATAATTCATCTGGGCCTTTTTCAGTTTTGTGTGATAATTTAAAAAGGAAAACAAATAGAACAAGAGAAAACTAGTTTCTGTGGGTGCAGGAGGGAAAAACAGTGACAGCAGTCCGTGGTCACTGGGGCTCGCTCTTCAGCAACTTAGAGCTGACCTACAGCTTCTCCTTTGCTTGGAACATGTACCTGTGTTTTGTGTAGAAGGAGTAGTTTGTTTGCTTATTTATTTATTTTTAGGTGAGGCAAACCTTGGTTGACCTCACAGATTGCAAGGACCTTGTCAGTTTACAATCTCTTATTTTTGTTTTTATTTTGTACACCTATAGTGCCTGGTCTTCCTAGGTGGTCTCCCATTCAAGTACTAATGAGGCCCGAACCTGGTTAGCTTCTGAGATTAGACAGAATCGGGCTTGTAGCATGGCCATAGATGGGAGTAATTTAATAATTTAATTTCTCTCAATTTATTTAGCTTTAACTATCCTAGAAGAAAAGGAATGAGGAAAGTTAAAAGATGATTGGTATTTGATGATAGAGCAACCCTCTTCCTGTTTTCAATACAAAATGCATATATCCAATTTTTTTTTTTTAGAAAAGCTAAGTGTCAGTAGTGCTCAAACCTTAATTGATGAAGTGTTGTCTCACCAAGCTATTTGTGTGGCAATTGAGGTTTATTTATTTATACACAAAATAATTATTGAAACTGCCTCTGCAAGCTATGGATTATTATCAAGTAATTTTCAAGTAAAAATGTTAATATATTACTATTATGAGAACTGATTGTTTTAGTAGGATGATGATAATGCAGTAATGCTTTTTCTAGAGTTTTCTTGTTTAAGACTGCTGGAGGGAGTAGAGAGGAGGCATCTATCACTTTCCAGGGTAGGAACTGAAAAAGCTGATCTGACTCCAGGGTGATCCTTCAAGGATAGTTCAATATTCATGTGTCCAGTGTCTCTTAAGGTAGCCGAGATCTCCCTGTGGTCATTTACTTCAGAAATTCTATTTGAACACCTTGTCTGTGTCAGGCAAATTTTTAGTCATTGGAGACTCAAAGGTAAGCAAATGAGAGTTAGTTTTTCTGTTGTGGATCTTAAAGCCTAAGAGAGGAAACAAGAGAAAACAAACAAAAGGCCAATAGTGGTTTAGGTTGTAGTGTCAGTAAGAACTATACAGGGTTCAGCCAGATTAGCTGACCTGGACTATAGTCCTAGAAGGTATATGAGAGGGAAATCAAGATATAAACAAAGCATTCATTGAGGTTTAAAATCAAGCACACATGGGTTCAAATCCAAGATCATCTATTTGAGAGGCAATACTATGGTGGTAGAGAGCATTTCACATCAGTTTCCCTGGAATAACATTTCAGTTCTATCATTTCTTGGCCAAGTTACTTATCCTTTTTTGCATCTCAATTTTCTTACTCAGAAAATGAAGCAAATAATAATAGCAAGAAAATTAACATTACGGTGTCTAAATGAGTTGCAATATGCAAAATGTATGTAATAGTATCTGCCATATTAAATGCTAAAATTGTTTTTAAAATTATTCTTTTTACTGTGTAACCTGAGGTAAGTTACTGGACTTTATGAAACCTAGATTTCATAATCAGCAAAACGGCATACTAAAATGTTTACCTAATGATATTGTTATTTCAGTGAGCTGTTGGTGTATAAATCTTAGACCAACAATCCATTACTATATCTTGCTGTCCTATATATTAAAAAGGCTCACTTAGATGGTTATCATGTGGAGTCACTCATGCAGATAGAGTCAAATATCTGCTGGAGGTGCAAGTCATCTGAAGGCTTATCTGGGCTGAACTTGCAAAGTGACCACACACAGGGCTGACAGAAGTTGACAGTCATCTGAGGCTCACTTGGGGCTTCTGAACAAAAAGTATATGTAGCTGCTTGCACTATGAGAAGGGTAGATGTATTTCAAGAGGGAACATCTTGAGAGTGAATGTTCTTCTAAAAGGCCTGATGACAGCCGCAAGGAGGGAAAATGATATAGGATTAGCATCTTAATCAAGGTCATACTGCCTAGTAAACAGAGGCAAAGTTTCATCTTGGACCTGTTGACCCTTGAGTTCCTGAATTACAATACTAAAATAATTTAGAACACTAAAATGCAAATGTATTTCAATATTTCAGTTTTTTAAAGAAATCCTTTCACATCTTAAATGAATTACCAACCAGAGCAAGAATAAAATAATAAAGATTTTAGATTTATCTTAATTTATACTATGCACTTGATTATATATTTTGTTTTCATAATGTTTTTAAAGAAATGATTCAAATTTAAGATAAATGTTTCTTAAAAATTATATCTTTAAATAGAAAGTAGTGAACAATTTTGTGTCTTGCTTTAAATCTAACATCTAAATGCAAATATTGAAGTTTCCTGTGAGTGAAATTATCCACCATTAACCTGCTTATATATTTTGTTGTTGACATCCAACACTGAATATTTTTCCAAAATTCTAACTTTATAGACAACAGTACATACCAAGCTTCTAGCATAATTATATATGAAGCATCGAATATCACCATTTCCAGTGAATATCTCAGTGGAATATTTGGCAGAATATTACCAAAACTTTAAGTAAAGGCAATGTTTAATTACAAATACAGCCACTCAGCTCTCTCAAAAAGCATAATTTTAGAGGGCCACTGAACAAGAACACTCAAGAGAGTCATCTTTCTCTTAAAATCTAGGTCTATGTTCTTGCATACTAATTAAATCATGTCTGTTTCATTTTAAAAGTACAGACATACAGCTTGCCCTGAGGATACATTTTATTATCATGTGGAATATAAAATGTTATTCTGCTTCAGGAGATAAAAGCAATTTAATTTGAATCTCTTTGGAAAGTAAAGCATCAGCACAGCTAGTCATCTGTAACATCCATGACTATCTTTTAGTAAACTATTTTTACTGTCATTAATATATGTGACATTTTTGTATACTGAGACTACTACAAGGTGATGCTATTGTGTCTCACCCCTTATGGCTGGGAAAACAAAATCCCATAGTGGGTGTGGTAAGTTATTTTTGCTCAGCAGATATTTGTTAAGATAATAGTTTTAGAAAGTGGTCAAAAGTAAAAAGTAAAAGGTGGGGATTATTAGCATCCTTATTTTGTTTTAAAAAATATGTCCTTCTGAGATTAAAGATTTTGTTATAATCTCCTGAGCTGTCTAAATAAGTTTCACAGTCCATGTAGGCTTTAACCAATCATAGCATGTTGCCTAATGGTGTTAATGGAAATTCATTTCTTCTTCTAATTACACACAGATGTAGATCTAAAATTTAAGGAAAAGAGAAAAGCTGTATTCCCTTGCCAAGCTCATAATTTTTCTTTTTCTTTTTCTTTTCTTCTTTTGCACACCATAGGGTTATTGACAGTACCCAGGAGCCTAACACAGATGCACATTAATTACTCGTTCTCTAATTACTAGGGTACCAATATAACTGTTCAACCATTCATTATACATTCTTCTCAACTTTGCAAAGCCCGAGAGATATATGTATGAAGAACACCACTTGGCAACATTAATTGAACCCTATTAACTCATAAAATTTATGAAAAGTGCAGCTATTAATATAAAAAAGTGCTCTTTCATTTAGTCCACTAAACCCAAAATGTACAAATGATCATTTTCCTTGTGTTGTATATTGGATATCAGACAGTACAGCTGCTCACAGATTGTTAATTATCAGGAATATATCAACAGGATTAGACTAGAATCCTGGTGGTTAAATTAGCAAGGCTAATTTCCCATTCTGGAAGTTATACAAAGTGCTAGTTAGCTATATAATCAATTCAAAATAGGATGTGTAGCCAGGAAGTTAGGTTTAAAAAAAATAAATAAACAAAAACTAGTTTAGTCATAACAAATTGCTACACTCCCAATTTGTTTACTTAAAACACAATTCACATTTAAATAATTTTATTGGAACTGTATTTTTAATGGCACTTTTACGTTAAAAGCTGGTTTATGTTCAGGTAATACATACATGAATTTCATATTTAATACAACTGAACTAGTGACCATTTTGTTCAAAGTCATCTAGTCTTCACACAGATGCCTTTGTGGGTCTCTAATATTCTCCATTTCTCTTTTTGAAAACAAAACAAACTATTGTGCCTCTAAAATTCTAACTCCCAATTCTCACTTCTGAATTGATGTCTTCTATATGTTGTCTACTTATATTTTTATGTATCTACATGTTTTCTGCAATTGAATTTATATCCTTTTTATCACATTTTCATGAGAGACCCTTATTTAAGTATTTACTGACATAAAAAAGACCCTAAAAATACAAAAACACCTGAATTCATTATATGTACTAGAATATTATTTGAGATTTAAAAACAAAATTCAATAGTAAAAGAGATTATTCACAGATTTTAGTTTTTTATTTTACTTATATCAACCTGAATATTTCTCAACAAAATATGATACTACTATGTATGATATATGTACACACATACAAAGAAAGACAATAATTTTCTCAGCAGATTAACTATGACATTTATTTGATGTCTTAGAATACTATAGTTTCAAAAATACTTAGAATTAACCTATCTCCAGTTTATGTTCCATTAACCTAAAAGAATATCTTCAGTAGCAACCTTGCCAACTAACTGTGTCCTTTGGGTTAAAAACATATTTTTATAAGTGTGAAATAATAAGTCTTATAAATTTTTTTTAAATAAGAGGATCCAGAAGTCTCTTTCAAATTTAATTCCATCGGTTACAGTTCTGATTATGCAGGGTACAAACCTATGCTACATAGCAGGTCAAGAAAAAGTAAGATGCCTGTCATTTCACAAGTTACATTTTAAGTATGAGTTCCTTAAAAAACTAATAATTAGTATAGAATTAATGATGTTCTCCATATTGTGTCAGATACTTTAAGTATAGTTTTATGATAATGAATGCAAACAAAGACACATAAGAGAGACATTTGGAATGCTAGGTGATAAATGGTATTTTAAGGTAAAGATAGGGCATGGAGCGAACATAGAACCAGGATATCTAGCCTGCTTTCTGGTTGCCTGATTAATTTTTACATGTCAGACATATTTAATTTAAAGCTTAGAGCTGCTGGAATATAAAGCAGAAATATAATTTAAGAGGAAAAGACTGTAGTATAATTTCTTTTTCTATTTGAACAAGGTTAGAAATGTAGGAATATGTTTAGTCTACAAAAGGAAGTTGTAGACAATGACAAGAATTTAGTTATATCCAAAACCTACTTGAAGCCAATGAAGTATTGAAGTATCAACTGTTATGGTTTTAACTAGATTTTGTGTTATCCAAATCACATCCCTTTCACAGTGGTTATTTCAAAACAATCCACTCTTTAACTACCACCCTGAATCATTCTATGTTATTCATTCTAGGATCCCCACTCCAAAAATACCTTTGGCCCACTGAGGTATCTACTATGTTGACTATCACATTTTGTGTTGTCTGTCAATTCTGTCAGGTCTTTAATTCTTCTTTACCACATTTAATTTATTTTGTCAAATGGAAATGTTTACTAACTTACAAATTAAATTCCCTTTGCTGTCTCAGGCCATCTGGGAAGCTCAATGCTCTGCCTGCTCCTCACCAGCATCCAAACTATCCCTCATCAGTGCTGACTTTCTCCAGTGATTTTGTTCTTGTTTTTCTTCTTAATCTTCAAACACTCCTCAATATCACTTGAAGATACTAAATCATATTTCATTAAGCAAATAAAATCACCAAATGAAAAGTATTTCTTCTTATCACCAGCAAATACTTAGACTTGCAACTGTACCCACATATGATGAATTCCATTTAAGTAAATCAATTCCTCTCCACCTCTAGCTAAGGCTAACCTCATTTTTTAAAAAATCAGACTACATTCACTGTTTTTAAAATCCACAAAATTCTGCTGACTCATGTCATGATTTTTTAAATGTATATTATTCCTATCATCACAAGTCCTATTTCTTAGGGAAGCATCAACTGATCTTTATAAAAAAGACAAATAGCCCTAATATAGGCTTGATTTGCAATATGTACTTTTCCTTCATAACATCACCAGAGTTATGAGAGTGTGGTATGTGTGTGTAAGAGAGAGATAGATACACACACAGATAAAAAATTAGTTCTGAAAGAAAAAGAGATACCTGAATCTGCATAGGAAGGAAGAAGCAGAGAAAAATGGCCTTGCACTGAATTTAATGAATTTAAAAATATATTTACTGAGCTTTCTCTTGGAATTTTGGAGTCCCTAAAATATTTCTAAGTCTTAATATTGTGGACATAAATTTTAAAAGAGAAAAAAATCAGCATGAGACTGCGGAAAATCAAGAAAGAATGGGATTTGCAAAAGTAAGAAATGAACATGGGAAGCTATTGAGAGCAAAATTTTGGAAGTTCATAGGAAAAAAACAAGAAAATTAAATATTAACAAAAGTATATATGCTTCTAATTGCAGATGATTCTCAAGGGCATTTTTTTCATTTGCAAAAATCATACCACATCTTTGAACATTCACATGACAATTTTTTTATGTTTGAGATAAATATTGGGACTTAGAAGACCCAGTTAGAAGAGCAAACCTGAATTACCTCTAGTCCAGCTCAATTCCTTTATCGAAAATAAGGCTGCAGTAGTTCAGAAAGAAAAAAGAAGAGAGCATGTGGAAGAGAGAGAAGCATTGATAATAAGATAAAATATATTTTTCACAAAGTAAAGCCAAATTTATTTAAAAGGGTTTCTAAAGTTCTAGAATATATTGGACTAATTTTTATGCTTTTAAACTAGAAACATTCATTGTAAGATGGACGTGTAACTTTCACTGATTTCTTATAAGGTATGAATTATTTTTCTATTTGGAGAGACTTTTGTGATACGTCTTCCATGAAGACCACTTAAATTCCAATATGAATTAGGATTTTCACTATTTGCATTATCATTTGAATTTTAGAAGGTTAAATAAAGGACAAGAGAATATTTTTGCTATAGTAGAAAACTAAAACAACACAGTTTCCTCTCCTTGACATAAATTTCTTCATGTACTTTCCCAGGGTAATATCCCTATATTATTCTTTAATCATCTACCTCTTCCAGGCATTTTACTTTATACTATTTTTTCTTCATTTTTGAAAAGTATTTCTAATTTTATTAACATCTTGTGAAGAGACTCATTTGCATGTAATTAGTTTCTTCATAAAATGATTTCTCTTTCTGAAATCATGCACTAGCACATTATAGAACAATCAAATTATCAGCCTCTCTTCCAAGGATCAATTTGACACTCAAAAATTATGATGAGTGAGGTTCTCCATCATTAAAACTGCATACGAATTCTTTAGAGCTGTCAAAGCAACATCGATGGTTGTTATTTAATGTGTTTATGACTATCAGGAGTTAATGGCATTTTGTAATAAGATAGAATTTTCTAGGAAGTTAATCTTTACGTGAGTGGAATATATTATGGGTGAAGGCCTAAAAAATCCCAAGGAGCAATCTGATACTATTTCTAGGCTTTCGCTTCTTAAATACTCAGTCTATCCCCTTTCTAACCTACACCTAAATACTACAGAAGTTCTGATTGAAATTGGAAAGATTTAAAGTCAATAGACTTTTACCATTTAGTGCACTGTCAAATGAAAAGCTAATATGAAGAGAGTGATTGTTTTCCCTCAGGTCTTATATGTTTTGATAGACTGTCCTTTTATTGATAGGAATATTTTATTTCACCTGAAGATAAATGAGGATTAATCAAATGTTTTTTTATGTATTCCCATTAACAAATATTAAATAAAGTCTAGGATAAAACATTTGCCACCAAACTAGCAAGTAAAACCAAGATAACACACATGTAATGGCAGGGTCTATTTTTTTATTTTATTTATTTATTTACTTATTTTTTGCAGAAATCATCTTAATTTCCATAGCAAAAAAAAAAATGGACAGAATGGACATAACTTTTCTGTCCCTTTTATTTCAGTATTTCTTAAATGTTAATGTGTTACCTGAGGGTCATATTAAAATGAAGATTTGGATGCAGTAAGACAGGTGGGAGCTTGAGGTACTGCATTTCCCCCTGTCTTCTGTATCTCTACTGGTCTTCTGACTCATAGCATTTGAGTAGCATGGATTCATAATACACATATTTCCAGGAAAGAAGTATTTCCTATTGTTTGTACTACTTCTTCTCCTGGGATACTTTTTTAATCTATTAGACTCATTTTCAGTGTTTGCTGTTTACTATTGATACTACCTGCATCTAAAACTCTGCCTGGTCAGCATCAAATTCCTGTGCAACATTTAAACAAGTCAGAAATCTTGACCTACTGAATAGGAATTACACAGAGGTATTCTCAAATTTGTATCTGTAAAACTTCAAACATGTTTACAATGCAAAAAAAAATGAGTTTCAAAATATGAACTGGTATCTATCATATGGTTATTTGCATGCCTGATGGAAAATAAATCCCTTGAATTTTAACCTTTATTTGTGCCTTTTTATTTTAGTCTGTTTAATCTGATGAATGTTTTCTTTCAAACTAAAAGAAACTGATCTCTAAATATAGTAAAAATTACTTATGCTATATATCATCCAATATACTATATAGAATATGATTATTACATTTTGTTGACAACTGATGGCATTCTTATACTGTTAGAAGCTCCTAAAATCATAGATGGGCTGTTAACTATACCTACCTATTAACAATTGCTCTTTTACTTGTTGGCATATGAAAAGAGAAAGGGATTTCTTTAAGCCCAAAGTAGTCCTCCCTACAGTATCACTGTAACAAGCCTTGTTGTTATATGCAATGTAATGATAATAGTGTTTTCACTTTGGTAAATTTGAAGTATATTCTGGAGATAGAAAAGGTCATGTTGAAAACTCAGTACCAAAGTTGAGAGAGAGGGAAATTAAGGATATGACTCCTGTGATTTTGGTTTGAGATGTTGAAAGGAAATATACAATTTGTGTATACTATACATGTATGATACTTAAAATTAAGAGATTCATTATAATCATCCTACAGAGGGCAGAGATTGAAAAGAGCTTATAAGATTTTAATATTTTAGGAGTCAGAGTTAAAACAAACAAAACTGCATATCAATGGCCAGTGAAATAAGAAAAAAGTCAAGAGAACATCAAGAAAAAGTCTTCAAAATAAGGGACTGATAAATTCTATTATGTTGATGACAAGTTAACTGACAAAAGAAGAATTTGTTGGCATTAGAAACAGGGATGTTTCTGATAACTCTGAGAAAAGTATGGGAAAGATGCAAAATTTTCAATAGTTTATTTGTTGATCCTCTCATAATCAAAAAATATCTTAAGGGTAGGACCCAAGTCTTATATCTCATGACCTACTGACTTATAATATAGTCAAAATGCAAGTAGTTTATTTGATTTGATTTTTAATGGGGTGTCTGAAAGAGTGCCATAGTATGTTACTTATCTTTCTCCACAAAATAAGCACATATAATTGATTTTCTAACAAATTGATAAGATTTATATACTACTAATGTAGTACTGAGTATTCTATTGACCTCAAAAATATAAGAATTCTTTTTATAAATAATGCTTCAGAAAAATTAATACCTCAAAATGCTGATACTAATATTAAATATAACACATTATGTCACATTTATAAATTAAAAATTATTTTCAGAAATATATATGTACAAGTATATTATAACACTTCTTAATTCAAACCAAAAAGAAAGATTAATGAGATCATCTTTAAGTTACCAGAATATATGATTTACTAGGGTAGTTTAAACAAAAAGACTATAGGCCTACTTCTTTAGACTCTGGTAGAGCGGTTCTCAAGTAAAGTCCAGCCATATCTTAACAGCTTTATTGAGCTATAGTTGTTATACAAAGAATTGAACATATTTAATGTATACAATTTGGCAAATTTGGCCATTTGCAAACACTTATGATACCATTACCATGATGACACACATCCAATGCCTCCCAGAGTTTCCTGTGTCCTCTGCCTTTGTTTTGGGGCAAGAACACTTAACATGGGATCTACTTAAATTTTGAAGTGCATTACATCATATTAACTATAGACACCCTGTTATACAGTAGATCTGTAAAACTCATTTATCTAGCATAATTGATACTTTATACACATGGAACAACAACTCTGTTTCCTCCAACGCCTAACCTCCAGCAACGAGTATTTTCCATTTCCGTGCAGTTGACTGTCCTAGATTCCTCTAATAAGGGGAATCAATGAGTGCTATATATCCAAAAGAATTAGAATCAGGATTTCAGTAGACATGTTTATTTTCTGAATAAACTGTTGCTGAACAAACTCCATTAAAAAAAAAATCATCAAACAGACACCTCAAATGCTTTACTGAATTGGAATTTAAAAATTAGAATTACAATTTTTATGAGCTTATTTATCAACTCAAAAAGCTATTGTAGAGTGAGTCTGTTAATCTCAGTCTTTTTTTTTCTTCTAGCAGTCCAAATAAAATTAATTTTAAAGTTTCAATATATAGCAATAAAACTTTCATAGGTATGTTTTCATAAAGAAATAAAGCTCTAAACTAAGAAGAAATAGTTGTTAGTTTTATTTTTAGTGTCAGCCTTAAACTTTTCAATTTTTAATTACTTCAGATATTTCATTAATTTAAAAACAATTCATAAATGATTCATTCTATTTTGGCAGTAGCTATATTTAAACAAACTATATTTGATGAAGAAATAAATTTATAATGAATTTGAAGCTGAAATTTTTAATTTTGCTACCTAGCATATATTCAAATATTTATAAAAAATTTGGTCAATTATAAGATAATTTCTTTCTTAAGAAGAGACAATGTGATCTCACTTTCTGACCATGGGTTTTGTAATACAGTATGTTCAGTGATTAGTTTCTTATTTAAAATTTGCTGCATTTTGAGAAATTTTATTTTTACTATTGTAATTTCTTATATTGAATGTGAACTAACTGCTAACTTTGAGCAAATGAAAAAGAAAAACATGTTTATAAGTTTCATAATGAACATCTCCGTTAACATAAATTCTCTAGACGAGAAGCCAGAAATATCCTCACCCCCGCTTCTACTTGTCTTCCCTCTTTCACACCGGACTTCCTGTAAGTTAAGAGACTACTGCCTATTTTTCAATCAAATCAATAATTTTTCTGCTTCCATTGATGGATAGATGACTGACAGAGAGACAGACTGTTTTCCTTTATTCTTTATAACTGGTACTCTTTATTTAAAACATAGGCTTTCTAAGATCAATTAATTACAAAACACTTCCTTTAGTGGCATCATACCCACCTCCTTCCGATAAACAGTTTCAAATGACTTTGGACTAGTTTACTAAATTTTTCATTAGCCTTGAAAGTATATTTTAAATTAGAAAAGATTTTCAAACCCTACACTAACATTCACTAAATGCTTGTAGTTAGCAAAGAATTGGCAGCAATTAATTCCTTCAGTCCAATTTACTAATCCCTGCTCTTGGGACAGAATGCTTTCGGGGTCATGACATTGTTTCACTTGGACTAAATATGACTGACGGGTAATGTCATGACAGTCCCCCTTTAAAACTGCAGTGCACTTGTCTTTTAACCTACACAGGTCTGGTGTGAAGAGCTGAACCTACGTAATGCCAGCTACAACAGTTCAGTAATATACTAAGCCTGGCATCTTTATAGTACTTTCTCTTCACTACTGCAATTTTATCAATACAGCACACGAGCTTCTCTGGAGTCATTTTTCTCTCCAAACATGTTACAGGCATACTTCGTTTTATTGTGCTTTGCTTTATTGAGCTTCACAGATGTTGCTTTTTTTTTTTTTTTTTTTTTACAAATTGAAGGTAAGACTCTCTACCAGCAGAGATTACAACTTGCTTTATTGTGTCACTTGCTTTATTGAGGTGGTTTGGCACTGAACTTGTAATATCTTTGAGGTGTGCCTGTACATCAGAAGTGGGAGACTTATTTTCCCCTCATACCTGGTCAGAAAAGAGTGATAGTTATATCACTATTGTTTCAATGTGTTCTTTTAGTAACATAATTTGCTAATACTATAGGAATTGAAAATATCCTCAACAGTTTTCAATGATACAAAGTTTTCAATGATTGTAAGCTACATTAAAGTAAGAATGAATTTTTCTTATATCTGCAGAATCTAAAAAGAATCTGAAACATAATATTCAAATATTATTATTGGCCGTTATTAATATTATGTTTAAATAAAAATATATTTAATTGTGAAGTCTAAATATAGTCAATACAAGTTTTTCTTTTTTAATCACTTTCCTTTAATCTCTTCCAGAGACACCCTCACAGACACACTAAAAAAAATTGTTTTACCAGGTATCTGGACATGCCTTAGTCCAGTCAGGTTGACACTTAACCATCACAGCAGATATCTATAATTTGTCAGAACTTAAATGTGCATATATTTCAGATAACCCAGAATTAAAACTCTCAGTACTGAGCATTCCTGAAAGGATATGGGAGAGTTTGCCCATGATTATATGATGATCTCAGCCAATTTTTAGAAAAACTAGGAAATTCCACATAAACCTCTGCCAATTAGGAGACCAGAGTTGGCTTTCAAATAATTTAGGCTCTCCATACACAGCCTTTTATCTTCTCTGTTTTACAATTCCCATAAAAATTCTCATATAACTGCCTACTTAAACAAGTTCTATAAATTTCACAATAGTAGTGTGGATTAGAATACAAAATATATCACAAAGAAATATATTTTATTCAGAATGACATATAAGCACATTTGAATCAGTTTTGTTTCTTCAGCTTTGATATTATAAGTAATGTATTTATAGATGCCATTTTGGTTTGTCTGTTTTGATGCTATTCAGATAAAAAATTTAACCCCATTCTTTTCATTCACAATAAGTTATTTATAAACTTGACAGTATTTTTATTGATGTCACTGTTTTCTCCAACAAATAAAACAGTTCCATTATAGTCCTAAGTGTAAAAGCAAGTAGTGTCAGTCATGACCAGAATAGCCTTTAATTTCATATAAATTTTATTTCACCACGAATGAAATCTGAGGGTAAAAATTGCAATGAAAATAGTGAAACATTTTTAAAATGCTTGCATTAGGCAATTGAATAAACTTTGTGCCCTAGTTTAATCTGCTCATGGTCATTTCATTTTTAACAGATTCTCTAGGATCCAATATAAGATTGTCCAACTGCCCAAGCCTTTGGATGAAAGGACCTTTTAGAAATTACTAAGCTTTCTTTTCTCTAAGCATGGCTCACATCTTTCCACTTCTATGGATATCTTTGTATTTTTCACTTTCCCACATACTATCATTCCTTTACTATTCAGCTCAAAGCCCAGGTCCATCCCCCAAAACTATTATGTAATCTATAATTTACCTAAAAATAGTACAGGAAAAATTGTGACAGACACTTTTGATGTGGCTGTTTTTCTAATGAGGATTAATTTCTAATATACAGAAAAGTTAAATGTTATGATTCACAATGAAACACTTTGTAAGTGTGTTTTATGGCTGCATTAGTATTTAATTTTCTTTTCCAGTTTGGTCAATACACAGTTCTTTTCAGTCATTTGCAAATTAAAATAATATTTTATGTACATGTCACTTTATATATTTTCTGGTTCATAATTGAGATGGATCCTAGAAGATAAGTGGTGAATTAAAGCTTTGGTTCATATGTAGTTTTGTTAAGTATTGCTATTTTTGTCTCTATTATAGCTTCACCAATAGACATTGCCTCCAGCCTGAGAGAACATGATTCCTCAAACCTCAAAATGGTATACGTTGTGAAATGTCTGGATTTTGCAAATCTTTAGTTATAAAACTAAACCAAAAATGAGATCTCAGTTGAATTTTAAATTACATTACTATTTCAAAGAAAGAGTCAAGTATTTTTCATACATTTAAGACACATGTAACACATTCTTTTCTGTGAACTGTCCTAATTTGTCTGTTCTTCTATAAAGTTGTTGCTCTTTTTAAATTAACTTTATAGCACTCTGTACACAAGATTTATTAGACTTTTGCCCATGACATAATTTGCAAAGGCAAACACATACCTACATACAATAGATAGAACTTTCCAACATAGTTTTAATTCACTTTAATTGATCAATCTTGTTATTGCTTCAAGATTTTGAGTCATCAGTATTCTCTCTTCCCGAAATACAAAAGAATTCAGAAGTTGTCTCTAGAAAATTATTTGGTTTCACTTTTACGTTGTGGTATTTTTAAAATTTGGAATTTACCACAAAGAATAGTAACATATAGCAAATTAGCACAAGGGTCCAGAAACTTAGCAGGAAAAAAAATGTACAAAAATTAACTTCCCTCTTCCTTTCCCTTTTTTATCTTTCTGCCTTCTTTATATCATCTTTCCTTTCTATACTGTTTGTGTTCTCCCACTTTGGTTCTGAAAGTATTTATGGTGACAAATGAGAATATTACAGAAGAAAATAGGTCAAAATTTAGAAAACCACTTAAAGTCACTGAACTAATCAGTAATAAGAGAGAATTTGAAACTTTCTAAATTGTGAATCACATAAAAGTCTCACAAAACCACATTTTCTGCAGTAGGAACATCTTTCAGAAAATTTTGTTGTATGGTTTTTCTAGTAAATTCCTCTAGTATCAGATCATTTTTGTCACACAGTTATGTTGGGTAATTTTTTCTATTTTAGTATCACAAAAGATTTTGAATTCATTTTCTATTAATAACTGTAAATAACTGTAAAAACTATAGTTGCTATAATTATGTACAGGAAACAGAATGAAGTCTAAAATTTACTGATTCTGTAGGCAAAAGCTCTAGTAGGAAATGTGTTTGAAGTGAGAACATCAGAAATAGTCTCCCCAATGCTCATGGCTGGACATCTGAACTTACCCATGTACATTAACTTCTTGGAGGTTGTTTTGTCTTTATTAAATAGGACAATGTTTCTTACTATGGACAACTGTTATAGCTTCTTTAATTTTTAAAAAATATTCCTAATTGGATTCTGTTATTTTAGTTAAAATGTTAAATATCTGCAAACCAAGGTAGATTTAAGTTTATTGTTTTTGCTTTTAGGCAACTGTGAAACAAAGACATATAGAAATTATATACAAAATACCTAAAAGTTAAATTTAAATTAGTACACCAATTTAATGTGACACATGATATTGTTTAAAATTTAAACAGCTGTTTTTATTAATTAAACCAGCCAACAATAGTTTATGGAATATACACATTGGTTCAGGTTTTGTAACCAATCCTAGAATTACTGATGAGGAAAAATATATATGACTTTATTTTTAAGAAGAATGTTCTTTTGAATTTACTATGATTTACAATGTGATGACACCATTCTCACCATTTTATCTGTTCAGATAACTCCAGTAAGCATCAATTAATGTTTAATTGCAGTGAGTCACAGATTTACAGATTTCTGGTCATGTTATTCATGATAATTAAAGGTATTAAATTAGTAATAATTGGCACCTGAATGATACTAAGCACAAGTACAAGTGGAAACACTGAAATCATTTGATTGCACTCAGCTATAAGGATCCAAATGATACACAACATACTTATATACTTTTAAAGATTATCTTGAAAATAATGTTTAAAATACAGAATTTCTAATAGATAATGCTCAAATGTCAAAGGACTCTAAACAGTTTAGCCTTGTGCTTTTAGTGATTTGAGAAAAACTGTCAGAATTGAAATGCTTTCTTTGAAGTATGATGCCATTATTGAAATGTGAGCCAATAGTTGGATAATTTCTCAATCACCTGTGTGAAATTCAGGATAATTTCTTCATCTGTGAATTAGGCTCAGATGTGAAGATTTCTAGGGTCCTTCCTGCTTCTGAATTTTTATGATACTATCAACAATAGGGTGAAATATTCTAAGTGGTAAATGTTAACTATTTTTGTGAAAAATTTAGACTTTGTTATTTCATTTTCAGGTGAAAGGATCAGTCAATGAAACAATATTTCTAACTATACCAATAACTAAAATTTGGTGCACAAAAACTTATAAAAAAATCAACAGTTGAAAATGCAACTGTTTACTTGAACTGTTTATTTTTCATGAAGTAACTCAAAAAATTTATTCACAAAATAAACACTTGAAAAAGCAAGATAGTGTCATAGGATTTAAAAAGATATAAGCGTTTTTTGAGAATGGCGGTCATTAGATAAAGGTGGGCCGTGAGAATGATCTATACCATCTCTAATCTCATTTTTAGATATCTTTTCCTTGAAGTAAAAGGCAGCGTGGTCTGAATACTTGCTGAAACACAAATGAGAAATAGACATACCACATACCTGATCAGATTCTGGGCACTCCGGTACTAGAATTGGTATTTCCTATCCTTGTTTCTGAAATTTAAGAGTTTCAAATAATTTCAAAGACATAAAATTATTTTATTGTGTCAACTTTCTAATGATCAAGGAGGCTCAAAAGTTAATTTGGCAAAAAGTTGGGCTATATCATTGTTTTATTTGCTATATCATAATATTTTTATTAGAAAAAGTAAAATGTTATACATTGAGGTTTTATAAAGATTTTGGCTTGTTAAAAGCTATTCTCAAATGTCGGGAGCCGTTCTTATCAAGGCTCTCATACCTGAGATCTAGGCAACTTTGCCTTGGGACAGAATCTGCCTCGCCCTGTGCTATCTGATAGGATAGACAGCCTAAAGTCAGTTGCCCTGACATGCCCTGACTTGCCCTGGGCCCCTTGAGCCATTTGCTTAAACTAATCTGACCTTGCAGCCCCCTCCTCTCCC